>NQFO01000860.1:0-30547 GCA_003991265.1 Pseudoperonospora humuli
CACACGCGGTTGGCGAAGTTGCCAAGTTTTGTGAGCGGTACGGCAAGTCACACTGGGCGGCTGCCAAGCGAATTCTTAAGTACTTGAAGACGACTCAAGGTATCAGCATCGTGTTTAACGGCACCAACAAGAGAGAGCTTCTTGAATTTGCAGATGCAAAGTGGGCTGGCGACCTCGACACGCGGCGTTCGACAACATGATACGTGTTCTTCTTGAATGGCAGCGCAATTTCATGGAATTTCAAGCGACAGCCAACCGTTGCGACTTCAAGCACCGAAGCAGAGTACATGAGTTTGTACAGCGCGACGCAAGAGGCAATTTGGCTTCGAAGTTTGATCAAGGACCTGGAGTACAAGGTTGATACAGCGACGACGATTATTCAAGACCATCAAGGATGCATCGCACTGGCCAAGAACCCTGTATACCAAGATTGTGTAGTGACTCGTCGAGGATGTGCGGAAAGTAAGTTGTATGATAAGCACGACAAACGATCATATCAGTTAAAGAAGCGCTTATAGTATATCGCCAGCATATCTATATGTATTACATTAATGAGATGATCAAATCATCTAGCCATGTGTATGGACGGAATGTGATATCTGATCTTAAAGATACCAAGTGTGAACCAAATGTTGGCGATGGATACGATGACGGTGATGCATTCAGCAGAGGCAAAAAAAAGTCAAATTGAACGAGCGCATAAAAACAATACATGCTATGCACTTTTGTAAAAAGCAGTGACAATGTTACCTCCGAGCGCATACTTTATCATATCCACAATTTCTCTATCTATCATCAGAGGGGCCACGTGCAATGCGCTTCGCGATTGTGTCGACTGCCACACGAGCCATGCGCTTCCGGAATGTTTTTTATCTGGGGCAACGTGACGTTCCTGCTAAACTTCAGCGCAGAGCAGTCATTTCTCCAAAGTACTGCAGTCGCTCCAGGTACGTCGTGTAGCTCGCGGTCTTGAACGAAGTCATCTCTGTAAGGATCTTCACCTACTCAGGGTGCTGCTTCCTCAGGCCCTCGTTCCAAGTAGTAAATTGCTTGAAGCCAGCCATATGACGGTACTCCTTCGACGCCACTTACACGGTATCGTGCTCGTTATAACGCTTAATTTGCGGGGATCGGCGGATCCAGGTCGACCGGTCCCTCTTCTTCTTCGGCCTACTTTTGTAGCACCAACCTTGGTGCGGATGAAGGACCTCTCTTACAGCAGTACACAGTGAGGGCCAAGCCTGATGATGTGTCCAGGAGGGACCACTATACATCTCTTCTCATCCTCCATATGTGGTCAAAACAGCAAGACTGACGTACCGTGCCCATCGCTCGTTACTTAATTGACAAAGTGGCGACTACATCCTCTTCATAGACAGGTTCAAGGATTTGCTCGTCTCAAACCGATCTCTCGACGCATGGTCTCAAACTGAGTGATAACAAAGGCGTGGCGCATTACTGTCCACTTGTTCTTCTCAAACGGCTTCTACGACAGGAAGATTTTAGTTGTAGCCCTCGACTTGTTTCTTCATACGCGCAATAAACCCACTCAGAGTAGCCGCATTGAGCTTGATGTGCACTCTCGTGTAAGTCGGACTCTCTCCTCGTTTAGCAACTCCACCACCCTCCTCTCAACCGCGCTCTGAAGCTTCCACATAAGTCGAACGCAAAATGCCAGACCATTTTCCTTGGATATGCTCTTGTCACAAAAGCTCGAGTCGGTGTCATCTGGCGTAAGAATGTCTCGCATCTGCAACGCTTCCGTCATATCCGTCTCGTCGATACTCTTGCACGCACACATGATCGCATTCGCAAGCACTGCTTTCTCTTTCGCTTGTTTCTTGGTATGATTGTTACCAAGCCAGCCAAACGTTGTTCATACGCGTTTCTCGAAAAGCTCACGAAGCTCACTTTTAAGTTGAGAGTATCCAGTAAAGTCAGAGGCTTCTACGAGTCCGTGTTGTGCTCTCTCTGACTGATACAAACGGATGCTTTGCCACACAATGGGGTTCTTCTCTGCAATGAGACACGTCTGAGGAGTTGGCACCTCGCCCGCACATCAGTGGTCAAAGAAGCTCTTGTTGGTATAGTCGGGCAGAGGGAGACTGTTTTCCAGACATCGAAGAGTGTGAAGATTGGCCAGACGCCAAGCCTCTTTCTGGATCTGTGCCAGCGCGTACTCGTGTTGAAGAGATCATGTTTAGGCGACACTTGACGCTGGAGTATCCCTGAAAGCGTTCTCCAAGATGGTGTCAGCAAACTTCTGTCTCTACGCCTTGCGCTCACTCTATGCTTGGAGCTTCAACACTGTCGTAGTTTATCTTGAGCAGCGTGCCTGGTATGCGTCTGGCGGTGCAGTGGATGCGCATGCATCAGCCATACAGCCCCTTTTGGGTTCGCCACGCGACAGGCTAAGAACCATCCACCAATCACAGTCGAAGTGCTAGAAGTCGAGCCATAGACCTCTTCAGAAGGTACATAGAATAAAACGTAAAGCTGCGAAAAAATCCATCCCAGATAGACCTGGATATTGTAGGAAGTGAGCTCCCTATACTAATGTCGGTGGAAACAGTGCATGAAGGGCTTCCGTGCGAGGCGACCAAGGCCGAAGTAGCCTTGATACAGGAGGAATTGGGCTTCGTGCCCAACAATTTGGTCAAGGTGAGCGCGTTCGTAGACAGCAGTGGCCGCACATCCCGCAGCAGCACGTCTGCTACCTACCGCCCCGCTGTGTTGCTGCTCTACCCTTTGCGCAACGCCGAGGATGCTTACAAGAAGAAGCAGCGCGCCAAGGTGGAGCCTTTTCCAACCATCTACTGGCTTGCTTCGACCGAGCTGAAGGCTCGCGTATCTACACTCGAGGATCAGCAGTTTGTACTGACGCTGCAGCATCGACTGGACGCCGATGAAGCCGCTAAGGAGGTAGGGACTGGAGCGGCTCACTCAGCTATGGACACATTTGGACCGCTAATTTATGTGACTTGACGCTGTAGAAAATGGCGCAGAGCCATCGCGAATATGCAGAGCAGCGCTGGCAGATGATGACTTCGCACGACTTGGAACTCGTTAAGGACCGGCATTGGGAGTTCGTCCTGCGCGACGTCGGCATCGCTGGCATCCGCGATTTCACCAATGTCAAGTGCTTGCACACGCACTATGCACACTATCTGGCCACGGGCAACAACCTCATCGGTCAGTGGGTGCATGAGCTCCTGCACAGCGAGCGGACAGAAGAGCTCAAGTGAACGGACACACACACAAACGGACACTTTTACCTCTTTTTGTTGCTTCTGCCGTTCAGGGCATCGGCTTATAGTGATAGCGATAGAAATGGAACAACCTGAGGACCTACCTGCAGTGTGAAGAAACGTGTGCGTGAGTGACCTGCTCTACCCACCGCCGCAGCATTCGGACTTTGCTTGCGGTTGGTCTACGGCGACATCTACGGACACCCGACTGGCACCCAACGACTTGTGGATCTGATGGTTCGAGTAATCAAAGTTCCGCAAAATCTTCGTAGCTGTCAGTGCAAAAGCCTGGCAGCAATAGCATCAACAGCAATAACAAGTTCAGTTTACGAATCTCCCTCACATCTGCTGGTTGTCAGCAAGCACGGACCTGCTCGACGTTTAGCGCCGTCTTGGCCGAGGCTTCGATAAAGTAGAGCCCGTGAGCGTCGGCCCAGCTACGTCCCTCCTCCTCCGTAACTTGTCGCTCTCGCTCTTCCATGTCGCACTTCATGCCCACGACCATGATTTCTACCTCATCATTGTGGCAGTTCTGGTGACACTCCTGCAGCCAGCGACCGAGGTGCTCGAAGCTCTCCCTCCGACTCACATCGTACACAAGCAGCGCACCGTCTGCTCCTCGGTAGTAGCTCCGAGTGATAGACAGAAATGTTTCTTGTCCTGCTGTGTCCCATATCTCGAGCTTCACCTTGCGGCCGTCCACCTCGAGCAGTTTGGCCCCAAATTCCACGCCGATGGTCAAGTCGTGAATGGGCTGGAAGTGTTGTTCTGTAAACTGCAGTAGTAGCGATGACTTGCCCACTTCCGAGTCCCCAATGATAATGTACTTGAGCGTCACAAACACCATTGTAATCGCTTCTTTCAGTGCTAGATTAGCTGTGACAATAGACGGACAAAGTCGCTCTCTCACTTTTCTCCTCGAAGCGGCGTACGTATCCTTTGGTTAGGGTTGAGGTTTTAAAGGATGCTTTCAGCTTTACAAATAATGAGGTGATTGACGAATGTGGCTGATGGGGTTTTACTTCATAAACATTGGGAGATAATCTCAGCCATATTTTAAACACTCACGAGCCGATAGACCTCATAATGAGTCTCGTTGTGGTATATCGTTGGTGAGAAGGGAAAGCAAGCGCCAAGCTAATGGTACTATTACTTGTACGTAAAATAAGCAAGTCTTCGGGTACACTCATGGAGAACGCTTTCTAGAAAGAAAAGGACTAGAGTATCGGCCTGCCGCGGCCTTCTGCTCACGCAGCGCTCGTACAGTGAAATAGATCCAGATGGAGGCGTGGTATTTCGTTTATCGTCACACGCTTTGATGCCTCAAGAGCGACCTTTTTCCTTCGACGTGGCTACACTGATGAGATCTTATTCGATCACTGTTGTTCAGGTGTGGCAAAACATCCTCACACGCTCTTCATCGCATAGAAGAATCTTGCCATTCTGCCCTCAAATGAGCATTTCGTGACCAAATGGTGGTCAACGCTCGTGTGACTACCAATTGCTCATAGATCGCGTATGGAAAGCTTGGTTGCGACAAAAACGTTCGTGAGAGCGATCATGCATGCGTGCTGCAGTACAGACGAGACGGATGTGGCGATGCCTCGGATTGCGAGATGTTCTCACGCCAGATGGAACCGACTGGAGCAAACAGTGGATTCTGTGGCCAAACCACATCCATCAAATGGCATGGCGTTCGAAGGAAAGAGGTGCAAAGCGAGAATGGCGTCCGAGCATTCTCATTCGGCGATTTTGCAGCTGCATCTGGGTCACCCGTGTGCACATATCAAGATGAACGCGAGTTTATGCGCACATCAAGGATCACATCGAGAGCTCCCACTGGGATTTCTGAGGCGTATCGCTATCGAACAAGTTCAGCGCGGACTGACTTTTCTCAAGTAGAAATTCTTTCGGAAGCGCATGGCTCGCGTGGCGGTCAATATGATAACGAAGTGCATTGTTCCGAGAGTCAACGCGAGGACATGCGCCCAGTCCGGTGAAGCGGTTAAACTTGCAAAAGCGCGTGTCGGTGATCTCCATGGACGAGCAGCTTTGCTCGTAGTGTCACCAAACGCTTCCGTTTGGTCGATATGATGAGAACGCAATGCTGCAGAGGTAGAGAATGCACTAGAGTATGGCGGTGAAAGGAGAAAAGCTACAGAGTGCATCATTGCAACCACGTAAAGTGCACTGCCAAGTCCTGGGAATGGAACGTGAACGTGACCATCAAACATGCTGGCGCTGCTCAAGTACGAGGCGTGCGCTGTCAGAAGAACGCAGATAGGAACAAGATATACGTAGAAACAACTGTGGGCACGAAAAGGTGCCCATTCAAGTCAGCCACGCCTTCTCAGACGCTAGAGACGAGAGAAAAGGGAAGAAGAGAAGTCCACATGCAAAAAAACGTCATGAATGCAGATGTGATGCCTTGTCAATGGTTAATCTCCATTGTCACTGCTTGGCGTTCACCTCAATCGTATAGTCATAGTCAATTGTGGGGATGACTGACTGAATGAACTTGAGGAAAAGGAAAAGGTACTGGTCACTGCGAATCTCGTTGGCAACTTGCTGTGCCGTCTCCGTCTCACCGGGATTACGCGCCTTGAGATTGGCGATGATGCGCTTCATGACGGCGCCGTGCTGACACGGGTGAATGGACGCGTGCACCAACGAGCTCCGATGTGGGTGCGGCTCCATGGTCACGGTACGATTGGCGTAGTCTTGCATGATGTCCTCAAACATTTGACCGCCGCTAATTGGCGCATTGCGCTCGTCATAGCCAAAAAGCCACACGCGCGGCGTCTGGTAGTACTTATCGTAGGTGATGGACAGATCGTACGTGCGAGTGCGTAGGATGGTGTCGTCCGCGTCGTCTGGTTCGCTGGCTACCAGGTAGCTGCCAGACGCGGGAGCAAGCGCAGCCTCATCGTTTTCCACCAAGTTGTCTTCCTCCTCGTAAGAGCTCAAATCTCGCAGCTCTGGCTCTGCGGAGCGTCCGTCTGTAAAGTGTTCGTCCACGATGGCGCCTAGAATTCCTCCGCTCTCGTTCTTCTTAGGTTCGTTGTCCGAGAGCGAAATGTCCCCCATCTCGTCACTAAGATCTGTGACGGCATTGGAGCTTTCACCTTCGTTAGCATAAGATGAAGCGGCCACCCACTCGTCTTCTCCCTCCACGGCTTCTTCCGTCTGATAACACTGTTCCAACGACGTCACACGCCGGCGACAGGGCACTACAACAGCGATAGCAACAGTAGCAGTAGCAACAGTTAGTGTGAAGTGCAAGATTTCCAACTAGCCATCCAACCCAAGACAACCGAACCGTTGCGCGTGACTAAGTACTGCTTGTCCTCCGGCAAATACGCGCGTCTGAGACTCGGCTCACCGCTCTCCCATCGCCACGTCGGGCACTTGTACACCAGCAAGTCACCAGCCTTGACGAACTCCTCGGGCGTCAGCAGTCCCTTTTCCTCAAATGACGACTCAGTCAGCACCGGCGTCAGGTATTCGCGCACGCCGTGGAGTAGACTCTGCATGCTTTCTTCTCCTATTCCAAAAGGTTTTTCTTCAACAATGTATGGGAATATTTGACCTTTTATATTTTATACATAGCCTGCTTGCATGATTGAACCTCTATCGCATTGATACTTGGTTTCCGCACGCACATGCATGCATGCTTCGCCACCGCCATAAGCTTATGAGCTTCTCTGTGCGATCCTTCGAGACACCATTAGCTTTGGACCAGGTGAATATCTCACTCTCGAGCCGCTTCAACTGTCTTGCACATCCAGACACTAGCGTCGAGCGACTCAAGACGCAAACGTGGGAGCAACTCAAGCGCCAGACACCGACACTCTTCAACGCATCCAAGTTCCGTCTTCAAGATTTAAGCACTGCTCGTAGTGACCATCATTCCTCACTAACGTTGCAGTTGGGAGTGACTGACTATGCATCGTATGTCGGCACGTGCTGCTCGTCGCTGGTTCCACAGCTACTAGAGGACGGAGAGCGACTGCGTGGAGATCGCTTCGCCTTCCTGTCGAGGAAAGTGGGTGTAGCAGCAGCACTGGAAACTGCGGACGACCATGTGGTTCTCATCAAAAGAAGCAAGAGTGTCGGTCTTTATCAGGACCTGTACGACACCCCTGGAGGGCACCCGGAGCCGTCCAACATTCAATTGACAGAAGACACACTGCAGACGCTGGAAGACGAGAAGAGGACGCAGATGGAATACGCTGCGAGACAAGAGCTTTTCGAGTCTATTGTGAATGAGGTCCACGAGGAAGTGAACGTGGCCCCACAATTGCAGCTGTCACCAAGGCTGCTCGGAGTCGTGCTGCAGACAGACGCGTGCACGCCCAGCTTCTGTGCGTTGGTTGGTAGTGAGTGATGTATTTGATGAGGAGACTTCTGACTGGTCCGTGGTGTATTCGTGGTGCAGCTTTCCATATCAAGACCAAGTGCTCGGCGCAGGAGATACAGGAGCTGTACAGGGCCGGGCCGGCGGATAAGTTCGAATCGGTCGAGCTGGAGCTTTTGGCGTCGGAGAGTTTGCTGGCGGAGGGATCAACAACACTGTATGGAATTGACTGAAGCAAGGGGGCACAATAGTAGTGGTCTAACCATTGTTGTGTTGCTGCTGCTATAGAGAGGAGCTGCAATTGACGCCTTCAGCAAAGGGTACGCTGGGGCTGTGGAAGCAACATACGCTGCACGCTAGACGAGAGAAGTAAAGTAGACAATGAGCTTGTGCGTGATAGAATGCTTTCTTGTTGAACTTTTGTCTTCCGCTTTCGTGCTAAAACAAACGAGGCTGAACTGCAGGTACAGATTAACTAACTCCTTCACACGATGTCCATAATGAGGGCAACACCCGCAAGGATCCAACGCGCAGGCGGTGACTTGGACTTGAGCTGCGCTGAGAAGACGTACGTAGGTCCGCGGAACTCTGTCTTGTAGCAAGGACAAACGAACGATCCTTTGATGTCAAGCTTGTCGGCTGCCACAGCCTTGCAGTTGATGACAGGCATGGGCGAGAACATTTCCTTGGGGTGTGACCGGTCCACCGTGTTGTTCTGGACGTCCCAACGCGCACCCATGAGGTAAAGTCCGTGGATGTAGGCACCGTCGCGCGATGGAGCGTCCACTTCACCGTTGCGTCGCTTGAGCACGTCTGTTTGAATCACAAGTTTGTCTAGCTCCCATTGGTTCTTCTGCGCTGTGACCTGCATGATGGCCGTCAGAAACGACTGCGGATTGATCATACCTGAAAGCCACGTGACGCGCGGGATGTCCGCCGGATTTTGAGTCCATTCCTCTAGCTGTTGTAGACGAGCCTCAAGGTTCGTGAGCCACGATCCGAGTGGACGCATGGACGGAAAGGCAAGCTTCTCCCATGACTTGGGCACGCGATCTAGGAACAGCGATTCCTGGACAGCCTCCATGGCATCAGACATCGTGAGCTCACCGGCAAAACCCAGCTGTAACTCGTTCAGGGAGCGCACAACTTCAGCTAGCAACCCGTTCATGGCCTCGCACTCTTGGATGAACACGTTCTGGTATGGCCCCATCTCTTCTAAATTGCGCGAAATGTCGTCACACTCAAACTTCTTTTCTCCGACACGAGAAAGCACCATTTCCAGACCCTGTTTTGCAAGTTCTAGCGGACTCATAGCAGCGTCACCCGCAGCTGCATCTCGCGGTTGTAGCTCCATTAATGTGCGGAACAGATTCTCCGACTGCGTTGTGCGGAAGTCGATTTCGGCATTTGGATGCAGTCCAAAAGCTAGCGGCGAGTCGGTCTTGAGCTCTGTCTCAATGTGCTCCAAGTACTTGTCGTAAGACGATGGCGCGAGACACATAAATGACGGGCCCTTGTCGTCACCGACAAACGGGAACATCTCCATCTCGTCCAATAGTTCATCGCGCATGTAGAAGTCCAGGTACGTGTTGGCTAACAGTCGGTCGAAATCGTTCACAATGTGCCCGCCGTACATGATTTCACCAAAGATGTAGCGAAGATCGGCCCACGGAATCTTACCGCCTGCTGAGCTTTCGAGATAATTCTGCAAGCAGATTGCCGAGTCGCGCAAGTCTCCGAGCGAGAACGGATACATCATGTTGAAGCCCAGAGGACCGTACATCTTGCGCTCCGTCAACACGGCGTGAAAGTGGCAAAGGCCAAACAAGATACTCTTGACCTTGCCTTCTGCTTCCTCGATATACTCCTTTGGGAAGCTCACAAACGCTCGCTTCAGATTCGCTTTCAGACCAGACGGTGGCTCGTTCGTCAGCTTGATGCAACGATTGAGAACACCGATGGGGATAGAGTTTGATGGGTCGGAAGTCAAGAACAAGCGAAAGTTTTTATGTGAGCCTTCGAGTGCAAACTCGTCCAGCTTCTTCTCAAGCGCTAGTAGCCAACGCGGCATGAGGTGGATGTTGTTGAGGATAACCCAGTGGCCGTTGCGGTGTGCAATCTCGAGACGATCCATAGCAAACACATCTTGTCCCTGACCCATGGATACGTTGTGGTAACTCACACCGCGTTCAAAGCCGTACTTCATGCTGAGTTTATCAACGCCAGCTACCACATCTGCACCTGGAGACAAGATAAAGTACAAAGGCGTTGTGGGCGTCGAATCCAGATACGAGTTATCCATCACCTGCAGCACGTTGAGCGCCGAATCACAGTCACAATAGTTGCTTCCGTTCGGCAAAACTTGACGCACGAACTCATTCACAGCCACTGTCATACGATCTGGACGTAGACATCGCACAACGAGGAGCTTCAGGAAAGGTGTGCGATCCAGTCCAGCCCAATCAAGTGGCAGCTTCTCGGACTCTGGTGTGACGTGGTTGTACCATTCACGAAATCGCGAGGACGCTTCTTTCAGATCTTGCGGCATCCTCTGAAACTCCTCAAGCTGAGCCAACATGTTGATCGCGTTCCATTGAGCTGATGGCAACCAGTCAATGGGATTCGCTTCTTCTTCGCCTACGCTCGCTGCTGCTTTCTTTGGTCCACGCAGTAGAAACTGCATGTACCCTTCTTGCACTCGCACTTCTTCGCCCAAAATGCCGCGACGCATGAGATTGAATGTGAGCTGGGAAAGGAAAATGAGCTTATGTGCCTCAAACAGACCACGAGATACCCACGTGTAGATCGTAATACGTAGCGATTCACGCAAATTGAGCACACGTTCACTCTGCTTATCGCTTTGGAGAGCTCGGTCGATGGAGTTGTAAAAGAACGTGATGAACGAGTCAAGACTGTACCGGTACATGTGGTCGATGGCGCTAAGCGTCGTAAGCAAGAAGTAGAGCATGGCACCTTCAGCTGCCACTGGACGATACAGCTCTCGTGTGTTGTTGATGACAATCTCCGTCTCCTGATTCTTCTTGACCGAGATGGAGATATCCGTCGCCTTTTTCTTCGTCTCTTCCAGACTTTCGATCAGGGGCACGTCGCTCAGGATATCATCTGGAGCATTGGCAAGACGCTCAAGCAGCTGGTCTTCTAGCTCGACAAGGTCAATCTTGAACTTCTGGAACGCTAGCACAAGCTCTTGTTTCTGAGCTTCAAGCTCTGGCTGCTCCTTCTTGACCACTTTTTCCAATAACTGGTCTTCCAGGCCACTCTCCGTGGCGATAAAGTTGATCAAGGTGCATTGAGCTGCAATCTCGGGCTTGTAGTGTGGATTTGACAACTTTGTCTGGAGATACATGAAAAAGTTGGGGTCGTACTGCACTTCTTCGCCAGCAAGTTTGAGGAAGAGGTTGGACCCCTTCTTGTATACGGCACGTCCAAGCACTGGATCCAGCGTTGCATCAATTTCTTCCCCAATGTTCTCAATGATCAGCACATGGCCGTTCACGATCGCCGTCTCCGTCTTGCGTAGCCACTGGTTTTGACTCAGCTGCAGTACCACAAGACCCCGATCCTTCTCCTTCTCACGAAGCCACTTGATGCCTTGCAGTTGTGGATCAATCACCAACGGCCATCGCTTACAACTTGTGATAATGGCCCCGTTCTCAATGGAAATGCGATCAGCTGGAAGGCCTTCACTCATCATTTTGGCGTTCTTACCTTCTGTCGTAAGCATGGAGAGAGGGTCAATACCATCCGTGATCGGGATGCCCTTCGAGACAAGATCTGGAAACCACGTCTGCTGCCATAGCTCCTTGCGTACAGCTTGATCGAAAGCACCAATGTAAGAGACAAAAGCTGCAGCCAACAACGAGTTCCCAACCACCATAACGCCCGAGTTCTTGAGCTGCTCAATTTCGACGCCCCAACGCTCGTTTTCGCTGGCCAGACCATTGACGAGCTTGCCAGCGAGCAGTAATCTGCTCTCACACGACTCTTTCATTTCTTCCACCTTGAGCTTCTCCTCGGTTGCTTGACGTAAAGTATTTTCCAGTGCTTCAAGACGCTTCTGCACTTCTGCAACTTGACCCATGGCACGTGCTAGCTGTTCTTCAGCCTCCTCTTTCTTCTTCTTGGAAGCTTCCAGTGAATCCATGAGAGGTTTCACGCGAACGTAAATGCGATTGAACGTGTAGATGTTGACAACCCACGAGCAAATGTTTGCCGCAGCCGAACTCTTGGATGCCATCTTCTCCGCAGTGAACTCGGGATCGGCAATCAAGGGCTCAATGCGCGCAATATCCGCCTCAGGAATGTCTTCGCCTTTGAACACTTTCAAGGCATCGAGGAATGCTCCAGCATTGTTCATCATCTTCTTGGCACGGTCCCATTTGTGATTCCGGTACTCCTTTTCCACGAGAATGAGGCACGCCTTGGTGACATTGTCCACTCCAGCAGGTGGTTTCGGCAAACTCTTTAGCTCTGTGATCGCAGGCTTTGACAGACAATCCACCGCAGCGGCTGCCGCGTCCATGGCAGGTTTCGCTTGGCTCAGCTCCTTTTCAGCCTCCGCAGCAAGTTCCGCTGCCGCTGCACTCGCCGCTTCAGCCTTGAGCTTCTCCTTGTTGGCATTCTCCTGCTGCACTTCAGCTCCTGCTTTTTCGCGCCCCATTTGCTCGAGCAATTGATCCGTGGACGCTTGTTTTTCCGCAACCTTGACCATCGTATGCTTGAGATCCACCTGCAGCTCCGCCACATCCGCCGACGTCTTTCGCAGCGTTGATAGGCCATCATCGAGACGAGAGATTTGACGCTGAATGTCCTCCTTGCGCTGCTTGAGCAGAATTTCGTAAAAGCTAATGAGCTCCAGGAAACTCTTGGGCGTAACGTAGTTGTATCGTCGCTGGGTCTCAAAGAAGCTCTTGCTCATGTCCGTGACTGAAATGTGCACGTCGGCCATGTGGTTTGCAAGACTGCGCTGCAGTGAAGTGTCGCCAATGTCCTCAAACTTTTCGAGAAAACTAGAGGCAACACGCACCAAGGCGTCCCGCGGCCATGGATGGAACCAATCAATGACTGTGCAATTCACAAGCCCAGGGAATCGACGAGCACGGACACGGAAGACTGCTCCCACAGGAGAGAAGCACATGATCACACGAAAGTTGAGCCGAATGCGCAATAGCAGGAAATCCATGAGCGAGTCCATTGTATCCGGGACACCATTTGCCTTTGCTTCGCTTCGTAGAGCGCCCAAGAGTCCATCAAGATCTTCTTTGGGGAAGAGGTCCGGGATCCATCCCGACGAAAGCATGTCGTTAATGTACACAAGGAACCGCTCGTTTACAATCTGGGAATCCGTAATGAGAAAGACAAGGGGCAGACCTTGAACACCTGCAGTCTTGAACATGTCGGCCAAACTTTCCTTCAAATCTTCAATCCGAAAGTTGGACGTGACCGAGAGTTGCCGCACATCAAAGCCACAAATGTGCGATGCAAGACGTGATAGTGACTGCTTGCCACTTCCACCGACGCCAATGAGCATCGCGTTTCCTCCCGGGTTCCCAATGATACGGCAAATGCGTGTCACGTGCTCCATGGCATTGTCAAATAGCTCGAGATTCATCATCGAATACTTCGAGTTGTAGTCGTCGAGCTGTTCCACCAACACTTTGTTCAGCGCCTTCATTGACGTCACAGGTATGTAAACGCTATCAGCACCAGCCACTGGAGTTGCAAACGTTGTAAAGATATTCACAGGAACTGGCGCAGTGTCGTCTGTGCCTGATGCCGACGGAGATTGATCATTAAAGAGCGCCACTTGGTCCAAGTCTGGAAACACTTTCTTAGTCACTTCACGAAGACGATCCCCATATTTGACAATGTCTTCTTCATTGATAAGACGATCGCAGAACACTCGAGTAGCTTCGTGCACCCAGAGTCGAGCAAACGAAAAGACCGTCGGGAAGAAGTCCCCCTTGGAACGAGTAAGACCTTGAAAAATGTTCGAGAGTTCACGCATGTTCCAATTGTAGACAAACTTGGTAGCACTTGGGAGGAATCGATTGACCATCTCCTCATGCAGTAGAATGGACGCATTGACAATGTTCTCACTCGAGGCAAGGACCGAAGTGGCAAAGTTTGCGTTTTGCATGTGGCCTTTAAGGATCGAGTTGTAAATCGTCTTGAGGTCTTCACGTCCTGGCATCATGCACGCAAAGAGTGCGTAGTGTCGTTGCAAGCGTTCATCAATGACAAAGGAGCCTGCAGTTGGATTCATAGCTGACAGATACTGCACGTCGACAATCTCCTTTCGAAAGCCCAAATCAACGCGATCAAAGAAGGTCTTGTAGTCCATGTGCTGACGCAGTAAAGCAAGCGAGTTTTGCGTCCCGTAGGTCTCAATGTACGGCAAGTTCAAGTCGTCAATGAAGTAAATCAACTTTTTCGTAGCAGGAGGACCAAACATGCGACCCGAGCGTTTGTCAATGACCGACTCGAGCTGTTGCTGCAATTTGGCAGAGTCCGTGTAGTAGTTCATGTTGATGGTCGTAAAGAGCATGTCGTCTTCGAGATTACGTAGAAAGTTCTTGAGGATTGTAGTCTTTCCCGTTCCACTGCCCCCTACGAGCATTGCTGGACGTTGACGAGCTACAAGTGTCTCGATGAGAAAGCGAATGCGAACGGAATCATTCGTACTAATGACAATGGAATTAAAGGGCGTATCACTTGGTCCATTGCCAATGGCGTCGGGCGTGTACTTTGGCACCTTTGTGCTCCAGCTCTCAAAGTCTCCCGAGTCGAGATTGTAAAAGTAATCAAAGCACAATCCTTCCTTTGGATACTTGATACTTGTGAACGTTGAACACCACAGTTCATGAAAGTTTTTACGGTAATCAATGCTCTTGTCGACGATGAGAGGACCCCCAAAGGCCCACGTTGCACAAAAGACAAAGATTGATTCAATCACTTCGGGATTCTTCTTTTCCATTGAAATGGTGCCCAAAAGACCTTCAAGCAGGTAACAAATGGTTGACACTTGATTGATAAGACGCACGGGAGCTACTTGCTTGTACCCTTTTCGCATCAAGTCGTAGATTGGATCCACGTACTTGTCAAAAAGACTCGGCAAATACGTGCGTTCGACCTCTTCCTCGCGTTTAGCGACCCAGGATTCCATGAATGGCCGCCACCCGATATCAATCTCATTGATATACAAGATACCAGCTCGAGAGACCGTAGCTGGAGTCGCATTCTTGAGGGAATTAATCTCAAAGACCATTCGCATGGCATTGCTCAATGGAATGCGTTCGTTTGACACGAGCGTCAGGACTTTATTGTCGTCCATGACTGTGTTCATTGACTCAATCCACACGGCATCAATGTCCCCATCAAGCACCACCCACTTGTACGTTTGACTCTCGTAAAAGCCCTGCTCCGAGTAGTTTTTTGCCATGCCACGCATGATGATGGACAATACGCCGTCTTTCCAGTCCTTTGAGAGCGTCATGTACCCATACAGTTCGTCCGAAGTGACAGCTTTGGGATTAAGAGTCTCGTAGACGCAGAGTTTCTTTTCCTTGCCCAGGTTCCAGCATTTGGCCAGAGTTTGCCACGTCGTGGTCTTTGCACAGCCTGCAGGTCCCAGTAGCATGACCGAGTGCCGTACATCAATAAGCTCCTGGAGCTGACAGATCTTTAGAATGAAGGAATCATCGTGTTGCAAGTTGTTGGCTTTGCACACAGTCACGGCCTTTTCACGCAGCTCAACGTTGACCTTAGGAGCCACTTCGACGCCAATGAAGAGATCGTTGATCAGACGTAGAAAGATGGGCGTGTCATGGTGTGGAATCTTTGGCGTGTTGAAATCACGCAGTGCTCGCATGAGCACTTTGTCCTCCTCGACATCAGGCTCAGCGCGCTTTAAGATACCGGCAACACGGAGCACTGACTTGACAGCACGAAGACCCCAATCGTAGTGGAATTGCTTCGACAGCAGCTCCCCACTGAGTTCATACAGCGTCACAAACTTAATAGCGAGTGTCCGTGCTTGTTGAAAACCTTCCGACATGAGCATGTTTTCACATATGGGCTTCAAATCGGGTCGAATCATTGCACACGAACGAAAGAGGACCTTGAGGTTCTCTGGCAGCTCCGTACGACCGGCATAGCCCGGATTCATGGTAATGAAGAAGCCACACGTTGGAATGAGCGTGATCCGATCTGATGCGCCCATGAACTCAAACTCTCCCACGACAACGGGGGGTGTACCTGATGGCAGAGACTGATACTTTGCCTCGCGATTCGCAGGGACAGCGTTGAAGACGATAGCGTCTTGAATGCACTTTACCTGCGTAGCTACAACACTCAACACTTCGATGTTAATGCGGTTGAACTCGTCAAAGCAGCCCCACGTGCCAGTCTGACACAAACCACGAAAGATATCGGCCATGGTCTGGTAGTTCATCTGGTCGGAGCAATTAAAGACGTAGCAGCACAAGGCCATGGCCCGCGCCAAATCTTTTGTCGTCTCCGTCTTGCCAGTACCCGCAGGTCCAGCAGGAGCTCCTCCTAAGAAGAGTCTCAAAGCCATGGTCAATGTAATGTAGCATCGATCAGTCAAAGGCGTGATCACAAGCCGCCCCGTGTTGCCAATCCATTCGTACGAATACTTGGAGCGAAAGTCCGTGATACGAATGTCCACGTCGTCGTTCTCCTGTCGCCAAATGAAGCGCAGCTGCTGTTGCCACATGAAACTAAGCGGTCCTTCCACCTTTTCATCCACGAGCTTCTTCACGACATCACGCGAGTGCACATCCAGAGTAATCAATGCGATAATCTTGCACCGATCTGGACTCGAGAGATTGCCAAGCACGAGGTGAATAAGCTGCTCCAATCGCTGGTTACACACTGTCAAATACCGCTTCACCGAGTCTTCCTGTCCATTCTCAAACTCTTCCAACGCCATCTCCGTCTCCTCTGTCCAATAAATCTGCGTCGAATTGAGCACCACTTGAGCGGGATAGTCAAAGAGCCACTGGTGACGAGGTTTCTCAACGTCCCAATTCGCTGCTGTTTCCACCGAGTCGTGCATCTCCTTGCGAAGACAATGGCGCATGGCCTCCGTGAGTTCATTCAACCAGATCTCAACAGCTCCCGCCATGACGAAAACCTTTGGCAATCGCACGGACTCGCCATCCTTTGCCACCATTGTGTGGGCCGTATTGGGCGATTCGTCCTCAAAGATGAGATTGCACAAGGAATCGTAGCAATCGCCAAGGAACGGCATGATTTTCTTGGGGTTGTTGCCATTCGACAGAATCTCCAAGAGCGCAACATTCGACACAAAGTAAAAGCGTGGAAAAATCTTCTTCTTCTTGTCCAGATACTCATTCAAGGATTTCTGGCAGTTCTCGAGCATTGTCGTCATGTCTTTGAGCACTTCGAGACGGTTCTCGACACTACACGCTAGGACCACATTCGGCTCAAGCACAGCGTTCTTCATGAGGTCCTTGAAATTCGAGTCAATGGACTCAAACGTACGCGTATCGTCCGGAAGCTGGTTACGAATATCCGGTGAGCTCAGGAAGATACTCTCGAGTGAAGCCCATTGCTTTGATACCGAGACCCACTCTTTCAAGACCTCCTCCACGTGGCCCAATGTCTTTTGGGACGCCAAGACGCGGTCTTTGAAGAACTCGACGAATTTGCCCATGCCAATCATCGTCTGTAACTCGAGCTGATTGCTCTCTAGTGACTCGACCACTTCCTCGGAAGGCTTGACAATGAACGTCCCGGAATCTTTGTGAGGCACGTACTCGAGCACAAGACGCTGCCACAGTTCTTCAATCATCTTGAGCTTCTTTTCAATCTTTTGCTCCTTGTTGGCCGTCTCGACGATCTCCCCCACGTCGTCCACGTGCAAGTGAAGATTGAGCTTAAGGAGATCGGCTAACGAAAACTTGACGTCCTTGTGCTCAATGGCCTTGACGTGACAAATTGCAGACAGCGCCTTCCAATGACGATCTTGCATGGCCTCCGAGTGAAGGTCGTTGATCAAGGGCAACACAGTCGCCATGTTCTTGACAAGCTGCTCCGTGTCCTTGTAAACTTGCCAGCTTTTAATGACCTGGTGCTCACTTGCCTCCATCTTGAGCTGCTTCATGAACGCACGCGTGTATCCTTCAAAGGTATCCGTCTGAATCTTTGGCCATAAGGTGCTCTTCCAGTCGTCAAACGTAGCAAGTACCAAGTCCTTGAGATCCCAGCATTTCTTGAGTTGCTGGAGTTCATACAAGGTATCGCTTGTCTCTTGATACTTGGAAACTTGGAGCTCAAAGAGCTCTTCAAGCTCGTTAAACTCTCGCGCTTGTTGCATCTTTCGATGCAGTGCCAAGGCAAAGCTATTCATCTGTGCATACGCCTCGTTTGGCGTGCCTTGAAAGCTAAAGGGAGCAGTCGTACGAAACTCATTACGAAACTTGCGCATGTCAAGGAAGAACGACTCGAGTTCCTCCTTGATGGACTCGACTTCAGCCATTTGCAATGGCAGAATCTCCTCTTTCTTCTTGAACGTCTTGTTGACAATCGCCTCCCATTGCATAGGAGCAGCTTCCAAGTAATCTTGCACCGTATGATCGCCAATCTGTGTGTCCTCAACGTTGATGCCATGAAGTTTTAAAAGCTGCACAGTTTCTCGCAAGGGATCAAAGAGGGCGTTCGTCGTGTCCATCTGCTTCCGGACGTCACGTATGTGCGTCATGACACGCTTCAGTGCGTCCTTGTTCTTGTCCGAGGCTTGTTCTTCCAAGCCTTTAATGACCGTCTCCATAAACTCGTGGAGACCTGTAAGCTTCTTGACAACATGTTGATGCAAATACGCCGTATACTGGTAGATCCACTTGCTGACCCACGTGAGCATCGCCGTCTTGATGGGCTGAGAGTTGACACGTAGCCATCCAATGTCCGTCGGTGTCGTCAGGTTTTCAATTTCACTCGCCACTTGCTCATATTTCGTCATCTCCGTGTTAAACTTTGCCAAGTTGAGCATCTCGACGTTGCCATTGTTACTTGAGACCTTGGCAGTCTCGAGAAATGTTTGAAAGTGAGCACTCATGTCGGACTCCCAGAGGTAGCTATACCCGTCGTACTTGAGCTTGAAAGCTTCAAGCATTGCCTCGTTCTCCTCTTGGTACTCACTGATGGTCGCCAACATCATGGAGATGGTCATATCCGAGTGCATTTCTCGAAGATACGAGCCACCACCATCCGAATCCAGACGTTTGATAGCCGTCGCCACGTTAAAGAACGAGTTGATCCACATTTGAATCGTGTCGCTCAGTCCTTTGCCGTGGTTCTCACCGATGCTTGGATTGAACTGCACACGGTTCGCAATGAGATCAAGTTTGATCTCGAGCATTGGCAAGCGATTCGGATGGTCTTTAGTAGACTTGGGCCCTCCGTCCCGAGACGATCCCAGCTCCGCTCCAGCTCCATCGCGACCTCCTGATGGCTCCAATTGCTTGGCAAGGAACTCCAAGGACGAGTAAATGACTCGTGCGACGCCACTCACGACAATATTGTTCACGTAGTCAACGTAAGCCTTCCACTGAGCACTGTTTACACCGACAATGCCCGTATTTGACTGCTTGAGTCGTCGATGGATTTCCGCGGCACCTTCACGAATCTTGAGCGTCCGCTGTACAATGGCGCTCTTGTGTTGCCGCTCGTGCTCACTCACTGCCACGGGTTTTGCTTGGCGCTCCAAGAGCGGCACATTCCACGCACTCAGCGTATCTCGGATCGTATTGAGATTGTCCTTTAGATTCACGACAATCTCGTTCGCGCCTTCCACAGCCTTCCGACACTCGTCAATGAACATATCAATGCCAGCACTTTTCCAATTGAGCTCCTCAATGCCTCGACCTGCACACGCGTCAATGTTTTGAATATGTCGACGCACCAAGGGCTCTTCCAACGGATGAATGCCTTCAATCATGGCATTGTACGGTTCCACAATGTACATGAGCTCCCCTCGGTACTTGCGAAACATTTCTTCCTTTGCAAAGATATGCAAAGCCGATGGAGGCACTTCAATACTGAGCAACCGCAGGTACTTGATCTCCCGCAGCAGCTTTTCAAGAGCAGGATCAAAGTTTACACGTAGACATCGTGTCTGAGGATGACGTAGCAATAGCGGGTACTTGAGCTTTGCCTGGGAAGAAGCTTCGACATCGCGACTCCATTCCTCAACCTTTTGGTTCTCGTACTCTTGCAATGACGCCATGATAGTCCCATACACTTTGTAGACCTCTTTGGCTTCCTCACGCTCCATGACATTCTGATTGAGTTCACGCAGCTTCTTCATGGGATGCTCAATACGTTCCACTAAGCCTCGACACCAAGTGAGGGCACCAGCAACTGGTGGCAGGTTCCAGCTAATAGGAGGCGCATCACGGCAATGCAGAAACAATTCTTGGACAAGTTTCAAGTCGTGTCCGTAGCTTTGCACCAGTGCCACGTGTTTCTTCTCCAATTCGTCTTGAATGATCGGACGATTGAGTAGTCCTTCAAACGAGTCGAGGAGTTTAAAGCGTCCAAAGATGGTCGAGCAATCATCAAAGCCTTGCGTCAAGACTGATCCTAGTCGTCGTTCAAGTTCCTTGATCTTGCATCGAAAGTCGTAGAAATTGTCATCAAACTTCGACGCTCCTACGTCCATAATGTCAAGGGAGACGCCCTTGAACGTCTTGACAGCTTCGGTAAAGTCGGCGTGGATCTGTTGGACACTCAGTGTCAGTGTCTTGCCTTTAGTGCCCCCCACTTCAATCTTGGACAGTTTGCTGAACTGCACAATTGTTTGTGTGAGGTCCAGGATATCGTGACAACGCTCCAAGAAACTATCAAGGCGAACAAAGAGCGCATTGCCCTGAATACGCCAAGGGTTTGACGGACACTCGGCGTTGGCCGTGGCCTTGTAGTCAAAGTAAGTGCTCTTGAAAGCCGAACACACTTGCAGTGTCGTCTTTAGCTGCTCCACAGCTTGCCCCGCTTCGTCTTGATCAATGAGGGCAAAGATCAATTCACCACTCAAATACTTGCGCGCTTGATTGATGAGAGAGTTGCAGATCTCACGCATGAGGACCACAAGACGAGCTGGTGTGTTGTAGTGCTTGGAGTTTTTCCAGATGAGTAGAATGATGTGAAGCATTGGCTTGAAGAGCTCCGTAAGGGCAGGAAAGTCGTCGTCATTGTTGAGGCGAATGAACCAGTCTTCCAATGTGCGGAGATACTTCATATTGTCATTTGCTTCAATCCGCGCCGTGAAAACTTCCTTGCACAGTCGGGCAAACGTAGTACAGTACGTGCTCTTAGAACGATCGAGTGCCGTGAGAATCTTGCGCACCTTCTTGGACTGAAGCTGATCAAAGATGGAGTTGAGATTAGCAGCTTTAAGCTTCCAGAACTCAATCTCAGCGTCGGGGGTTGGATGCAGTCCTTGCTTGAGCAAGTCTTCCGGGTCTTGCTTGAGCACGTTCTTGATCTGTTTGGTCCAAATGACGATCGAACCTTCAAGCAACGACACCTTGTTACTTAGATTAGTGGCATTGCCATCAATGGGAGGCAAGGGGAGACACGTTTCGCCCTTGGTGGCACCTCTTATGATTGACACGGAAGCCATATACGAGTGGAATTTGTCCACCACTTCCTTGGATGCTACTTCACCCCAACCTTCTTGATTCGCGACATTGGAAAACAGCGGAAGATACACTTCAGCAATCATCCGCTCGAGATACTCGACGCTGCTTGGCGTGAGTTCATTGACCATAACGTCCGTAAAAACGTTCTTTGGGGTGAGGCTTGTCTTGTGGAATTTCGTAAAGCACACTGTTTTCCCACGTGGTAGAGTGCCAGGCATCCTGATGGACGCAATCACATTGTCGCCTGAGAAGGCCAACATGGTCACGTCTTCATTCTCAACAAACTCTTTCACACAAAAGCTACACGACATGACCGTCAGTCAACACAGGAACATTTCTCGACCTTTGATCTTCCTTCCTCACGTACTCATTGGATTCTGTGGCGTATTTGACGGTGAATTTCGGACCAACGAGTTGTGGGAAGGCCGAAGCAACTCGTTGTTCAATGTATTTGAAGGGATTCACTTCACTCTTCCCCAAAGTTCGTTCCCTATCGTCATCTCCCATTGTTCCCTAGTGACGCTTTATGGTAAATTGGGATCTTAAGACGGAGTTTCTTGCAAGGTTTGCGTCTAAAGCGCCGCTGTCACCGCCGCTTCACAGTCTGCACTAAAATTAAGAAAGTAACACGAAACGATATCCAAGAAGAAGAAGAAGAAGAAGAAGACGACGACTTGAACACAAGAAGAGCTCATCGCTGTCTCCATTCATTGATCACCACGACTTGGCGTTATACTGAGCGACTGAGTGAGCAACTGAGTGACCTTAGAACTTGCCCAGCAGCGATGCGTACACGGCCATTACCGTCCACAAGCGGTTCTCCGCTTCATCAAAGACAAGGGAGCGGGGTCCGTAGAATACCTGTCAAAAGTCCAAGACAACAAGATTGCGTTACTATGGCACTTTATCTACTAAGTTTCCATCCGACGTACCTCATCATCGACTTCGTCCTGATGACGTGGCAGACAGTGGAGAAAAATGTGATCATCGTGCGCGTTCTCCAGCATTTTGTTCGTGATCTGGTAGCCTGCAAAGGCTTGAAGACGTTTCTGTGACTCTTCCTCCTGGCCCATACTGATCCAAGTATCCGTAGCCACGACATTGGCACCTTTGACAGCCTCCACGGGGTCCGTGGTCATGACGACCTTGGTGCCTGCGAGTGCGGCGAGACGTTTAGTCTCATCCACAACGTCTTGATCGGGTTCATAGCCCTTAGGCGTAGCAATCTGGATGTTGGCACCGAGCTTAGGAGCAGCCAGCATGTAGTCGTGCAGCACATTGTTGCCGTCGCCCACCCAGGCGAACGTCAAGCCTTCGATCTTGCCAAAGTGCTCCTTTACCGTCATATAATCCGCCAACATTTGCAGTGGATGGAACTTGTCCGACAGTGCGTTAATCACTGGCACTGTAGCCAATTCGCTCAGTTCCACGATATCCTTGTGGCCATAGACACGTGCGAGGATGAGACTGTTAAAGCGTGAGAGGACAAGAGCCGTGTCCTTAAGCGACTCGTTCACACCCAATTGGATATCGTCGGCCGAGAGAAAGAGCCCTTTTCCACCCAAGAGATGCATTCCCACTTCGCTTGAAATGCGCGTACGGGTGCTGCGCTTTTGGAAAATCATCGAGCAGATTTCATTTGCTAGCGGCTTTGGCGCTGATGCCTTTGTGGCTGGATTCGAGTATATCGTTTTGAATTCTTGTGCCTTGGCTAGAAGCCCCATGAGCTGCTCGGTATTGAGCTGAGCTGTCGATAGGAAGTTTTGTCCCTTGAGAGACGCGAGCTGCGCGGTGTAAGTGGAGGCTTCGTGGTGGCTCATGAGGCTACGGAATGAAGTGGATACAAGACGCTGAGAAGAGAGTCGACGAGTGAGGGATTGGAGAGACATGGGCGGATGGTGGAGGAGGAGGAGGGGGGGGCTATGACCCAGGGATCAGCTTGAATGATGTGAAGATGGTAAACACGACGATGAGCGTAGAAATGGCACTTGCCACTTTTTGCAAGAATTGTGCTTTTCTAGAAAATGCGCTATTTTCTGTATTTTGACTCGATAGCAATATGATAAGTGACGCTATTTGAACTTGTCGTATAAATGGACCGTAAGATAGAAAAGCAGAATGAGCCAGCTGTAATTTGAGAAGTATGGTCGACAACCTTGCGCAGTACGCAAACAAGGACTCGAAGCGAAACTGTCTCGTATGGTAGCAGTGCAAAGGCACAAGCGCTCGCTCAAGTCTGTAGCAATGACAACTGTGCATGTGCAAAATCAGCGAGTGTTCCGCCACTACAGCTCTGAGCACGTTTTCGGTAAATGCCGAGCCAAGATTTGAGTAGCGCTAGGCGTAGACGCGGATAAGCTCTTTTTGCCTTATTTCAGTATAAAGTAATTTACCCATCCAAGGAATGGTGGGATTCCGCTAAAGCAGATGGTCTCACAAAGGGGTCCTAGAAAAACGAACGTAGTGGCGCTATCATGGAAACTTAGCGAAGTCAAAACGTCAATGCACACAGGACAAGGAAGGCGAATTAGAACATTGTCATAGTACTTTGCAGGAAAATAAACACGTGGTTCGGGAAAGGCAAGCAGCAGCCTTTCTGTTGCGTTATGTCTCCTTGTCATACACCGGTAGAAATATGTGATCATCCACATATGGTGACTACTTCATCTGGTGTCCATTGCAAAAAGCACCCACTCTGGATACTGCGGCAGATGAGAGCCACATTCCAGTACACACTGCTGCATTTGCACAAGTTTTCAGCTCTTCTCATCCGATTACAGTTGGTGCCTATCAGTTCAAAGCCTCAGGGTATTGATCCACTCCCCATGGCTACTGGAAAACTTGAGCTTCGGACTTGCCGAAAAAGAGTTGGTTCAGTTGACGGTCCCACCACGATATAGTTGGACTCATACTGCGCTCTAGGCGCTCCTTGTACACCTGCTTGGCCACGTGCTCGCGGGTTTTGGCGGCTGTGCGACTACGCTTGAGGTCGTAGGCCTGGCCAATAAAGGCGCAAAAGTCGATAAACGCTTTAGTTGGATTGAACTGTCCGCTGAGGACACCCCACTCGCTCGTAGCGTAGTCCGACGGGTACTTATGGCTGCAGACAACAACGAACAGAGCGTTAGTCATGTGCATTCAAACAGTCAAAAAGCTGAGGGAACGCACTGGTAATTGTGGTAGCCCTCACCGAGCGCGCCGAGCGCAACGATGAGATTCTCGACGGCATGAAGCTTACGGTCGTACGGCTTGTAACCGAAGAAATGCGCCACACTGTTGACCATCCACGTCATGTGCAGCACCCAGACGTGACGAAAGACACCGCCCACCCAGAAACCAGACCATGCGCTGCCGAGGTAGTAGCCTAAGGCTGTAGGCACCACGTAACACATGAGCAACACCGTCTTCAAATAATGCCGGATCTGGAAAGTGACAACAGGATCAGCAAGAAGATCCGAGAAATCGAGCTTCTTGCCGGCCACTCGCACATTCTTGTGTTTGCGCACCATCACCCAGCCCACATGTGAGAAGAAGAGACCACGCTTTGAATTATGCGGGTCTGCCGTCGTGTCCGACCCCTTGTGGTGCACGCGGTGGTCGCGTGACCACTCAAAGATGGTGCCCTGGAAAGCCATCGAGTTGCACAACATGAGGAACATGCGCAGCAGTAGCTTGGCCTTGTAGCCGCGGTGCGACCAGAGGCGGTGCGCGCCCGCCGTGATTCCTAAGCCGGCCACGACCCAGAGCAGAATCCAGAGCACCAGCAGCTGCTGGAGCGAGCAATGCGGCATGACGAACAGCAGTGCGTAGAGAGCACCTACGTGCCATAATGACAGCACAATCACGTTGTACCAGACGACTTCAGACCACTCGAAGCCAGCCTCGGCTTGCTCCTCCGGGGTAAAGAGTTCTTTATCTCCTTCGGTAAACTGACTCTTCGTCTCCGTCTTGATAAGCTGCTCATCGGCTGTGGACTTAATAGCAGCAGCACTGGAGCGCAGCTGGGCAGCGGCGCTTTTCTCCATCTTGGCAACTGTCACGAATAATCAAGATTCAATCGGTCCAGCGCCCGCACCTCGTGGCAATTCGTCCAGCGAGGATGACATCATCCGAGGGCAACCCTTGGCCGTCTGTGATTGGCTCGTGCCACCAGCTGCTCGATAGCTTTTTTCGTTATCATAGTGGAGCGGTAGCAATGTCACCTACAAAATCCAGGGATACTTGATCATCTCCACGTTTTTCTCCATAAACCATCTGAAGGGTCTCACGATAGCACATTCTTCTTGTTGCAGAAGCGGGAATGTATTTAACAAAATAAAGCAGTGATAATGTCACATCCCGATTTATCTCTGAGGATTTTCCATCCTCGCGTTTTTTCTATAACCCTTTAGTTCAAGCACTTCGACTGTGATTGGTGGATGGCTCTTAGACTGTCGCGTGGCGAACCCAAATGTCAATATAGTGCTGTCTGAGTATTCTAGCCAAAGCGGGTACGTCGTCGCTGGAATAGACGTTAAGACATCCACGACTGGAATCCGCATATTGACTAATGGATATACGAGTTGCTTACATGCCTGCCTGCAATGCAATGCAAGTCGAAATAAATCCTTATAACCACGCGCTGAAGCTATTGATAGTCAAGCGTGTAACCTAAGATTAGCCTCAGTTATCGCACTTTGACACATATACGCTAGGTATGCACAACCTACTTGTTGTCCATGGACGAGAAGAGCAACAGGAGAATGACCGCGAATACTCCCCCACCCGCTCCAACATCTTCTGTGTCTACCACATCGCCACAACTCGCAGGTATTAAGGTCTTCTGTCGTCTGCGCCAGCAGAATCAGCTCGAGAAACGCGAGCAAGCGGTGCAATGGTAAGTAAGTAGCTTGTTACTCTAGTCGCCAATTGCTGCTGACAAATTGATCGTCCTCAGCACGACGGTCGTAGGAGGCCGCACCGTGTTCCTCCGCAACGAGCGCTGTGAAGTCGACGAGATTCGCTGCACTTTTGACCGCGTCTTTGACATCAACTCAACGCAGGAGGAGGTCTACACTCACACGGCCAAGCCGCTCGTCTACGACTTCCTGCAGGGCTTCAACTGGTACGTGCTAGTAGTCTCTTCTCTACGCTTGCGCTCTCCCTCACTCAATTTTGTGTCAATTTGAAGCACCATTTTCGCCTACGGCCAGACTGGCTCGGGTAAAACGCACACGATCCTGGGGCCTAAGGACGGCGTGTTGGTGAGTGCCGATGAAGAAGGCGGCATCATCTCACGCGTCGCCAAGGATCTCTATGAGGAAGTGGCGCGCGCCAAAGCCGACCCAATTGAGCTAACCGTGTCATTTGTGGAGATTTATATGGAGCAAATTCGAGACTTACTCAGTTCCGGTAGCAGTAGTGGCAACACCGGAACGCTCACGAACGGCGGATTAAAGATACGCGAGAGTGCATCGCATGGCGTGTACATCGAAGAGATGACTTGCGTACGCAGCAAGTCTGAAGCTGCCATGATGGAACTTGTAAAGTGTGGAACACTCAGTCGTGCAGTGTCTTCGACGCGCATGAATAAAGACTCTAGTCGGAGTCACACTATTCTCATGATATCCTGTGTCCGCCCCATCAGTGGAAGACGTGCTACCATGTACATTGTTGATCTTGCTGGATCAGAGCTTGTAAACAAAACAAACGCCAGTGGTCGGGTACTGCAAGAAGCCAAGGCAATTAACAAGTCGCTGTCGGCGGTCAGTAATGTAATCAAAGCACTCGGAGAGAGTAAGCGCCACGTGCCGTACCGTGACTCGAAGCTTACCCGCTTGTTGCAGGACTCTCTTGGTGGTACAGCTAAAACCTGCCTCATTCTCGCGGCATCATGCAGCTCATACAACATGGCTGAAACTGTCTCCACTCTTCGCTTCGGCCTACGTGCCAAGGAGATCAAAAATCCAGTCGTGCAGCGGAGCGGTGGAGGTGGAGGTGCGGGCTTCACGACTGGCATCATCTTCAAGGAGCTTTACCAGCGGGCAATGGAGGACATGGAGGAAAAGAATTGCAAAATTGACGAGTTGCAACGGCTGCTGGCTGCGAAGTACGAGGAGGATCAACATTCTGCTGCCTCGAATGAGCTATCATCTGCGGCTCATTCAGCAGCTACTGCGCAAGATGCTGATAAGCCTCAAGACACCAATGTCTCTGATCAGAATCAGCCTAGTGAAGGAGGTGAGAATGAAGAGGAGTACGGTGATAGCGCCGACGACGATGACGAAGAGGGTGATGACGAAGCGCAGATGGGTCCGACAAGCATCTCTAACCTCGAGCTATCGAATCGTGCGTTGGAGGAAGAAAACAAGCGGCTATTTGGTGTGCTCGAAAATCTCGAGAAAAAGCTTGATGAGATCAGTGTCGATTTATCTACCGGTAAGCCGATTCTTACTCTCTCAAATCAAGGCGAAGCTGTCACGAGAGGTGATAGCACTCCTAGCGAAGGCTACCCAGAGGCAGCAGCACCGTCGCTCAAGGTGTGGCTAACGAGTGATAATTGGCGAAAGTCTCTCGAGTCTCGTGCCAAGGTCCAAGATGAAAGTCTTGTCTTACAACCGAAACAAGCAAGTAGCATTTTGGAAGACGCTACGAGTAGTTGTGCTGCCGAGCTTCCGCATAACGCGGCCATTGTGGCTTCGAAAGATCAAGAAGTGTTAGAAACAGTTTGCCCACTTGCTGATGAGGCCGTCGGACTCACTGCACTGCCACTTCATCAAGAAAAACTACCATCGTGCTCAAAGCCCGACTGTTTGCACCTCGCCGACGCGGAGGCGCTATCACGGCAAATTGTCGAGCTCAAGCTTCAACTGCACTACCTGTCTGAGAATGCTCGGCTATCTTTGAATGGTGAGAGTTACAATATCGTGATTGAGAACGCGCGACTGAAGACGCGTATTGAGGAGCTCGAGTTTCAAGCAAACCTGTGCAACGTGACGTGCAGCCAGCTCGAAATGAAAAACCGTGCGTGCGAGACACGTCTGAGCAACCAAGATACGCACATTGGGTGTCTGCAAAATTCGCTGCAGGAATACCAAGGACTATTCAAGCAGCAAATTGTTATGTCGCAGGAAAAGTGTCGCCTGCTCACTGACGAGCTCGAGTTTTACAAGAAGCTGGCGAGATGTAGCCAAGAAAGCTGTCAACATTTTGATGTTGGCAGTTCTCCTGGTCGCCGTAAAAGCAAGAGCCCGAGTCCACGCAAAAGTGCTAGCAACAGCAGCGCCTCGATTACTCCATCAATTTCTCTGCTTGCTGGTGACAGTGTAGCCAATGCTTCAGTATGGCCAGGCTTTAGCTCCCGGCCAACATGCGCAAATGGCAGCAGTAGGTCGGACTTTGTTCTGTCTCCACTGGCTGTAAGGGCCCAACGACTCATTGTCGAGCCTACCGGCGACAGAATATCAAGTACAACAACAGAACACTCAACAGCTACACCAGCAACTGCTACATTTGAACGGCGAAAGACGAGCGCCGAGGACTTAGGTCTGAGCCTGCACCAGTTGGCTCAGTGTGCTACGCTTCCTGCTTCCCCCATCACGTCTCCGGTGGCCAACTTGCCCACCCTTTCTTTGCAGTTCTAATAACCACACGAATGGAATACGAAATTCACACTTTGCAAATGAAAAACCTCTCACGCTTCGTCGGATTGCTTGGTTGGGACTACTGTTCCCCCGAAGACTGGCTATCACCCGAAGGCAACTTCTTCTGCGTCTTCTGCTCGTACTGCGACGGTGTCCACGTTTTCATTTGCAGCGCGTGAATGCGTGTCATTTCCTCCTTCAGACAGTCATTTACTCGGCGCTGCCGCTCCAACAGCGACTGGCCTACGTCATTACATAGCGTTAGTTTCAACATCTCTGTCGCGGACGGCTCGCTGCTGCTGCTACCGACCTTCGAAGCCTTCGTGCACCACGACGAGACTGAATTTGCTCCCACAGCCATCGGACAAATCCACAGCTTCTACCAGCACGGCACCAATCTCCCGGCGTATCTTAGTCTCCAGCTGATCAGGCGTCACCACGTCCATCGTTCTTGTGGGAAGAATCTAGTAATGAAAATTTGATACGAATATTAACAAATCTAGTCACGCTGAGCTTTACTTTTATCATTTAACATTTTGCGTTTTTGGCATTACACTCACGTAATCAATTGCAATAGAAAACCAACGAGGTCAACGTTTGCTACACGACGACTCTCCTTAAAGTTAGCTTGATGTGGTCACCAGTTGACTATTAAAATGCAATTGCGAAGAGCGGACGAAAAAAACTTCATTGCTCACTTCTTTTCTTTCGGAAGAAAAGCGCATCTTATGCGACGATATCATTGGCGAAACACCATCGAATCATGCAAAGATCTGACGTAATGGTGGTGAAGGAGGAACACGTGCTCGATTGAGTGGTTGTAGCACCCTGCGATTGTCCAACAAATAGCCGGTCCGAGCAAGGCGTTGGTTTGGTGGCGCTGCAGCAAAACATGCTTGCATAAATGGTTCGCGTTCGAGGATACCGATCGTGCTCCCAGATATTGGCGCATTGATTCATATCGTTCGGGGCAAGCACAACAATCCTGAATCGACCACCGGCCACTTGCGCAAGAAACGCCACAATATCATCGGTAAGCGAGGCTACAGTTGAAGGAAAGGTCCTGAGCCATCCTGGTCTTGCGGGTGGATTAGGAGCACCATCGATGACGATTGCCCTCGCTACAAACACTTGCAATGCCAATTCAGGATAATAGCCGGATCGTCTTCAGTAATTTTGACGTGCGTTGCGTTTTCGCCAACTACATATCAAAGCATTTGACAGAGAAGACGGGGCTTGGGCTCATAACCTAAAGGAAAGGTCGTGTGAGCACTTGATGGTAAAATGCAAAGTGAATTTATATTAAAGGTCCTTAGTTCGCAAACCCTATTTGCTACCTCTAAGCCTAACGTTACTTATATTACCTCTTTTTCCTCCCGGCTCGCTTTTCCAAATTCCGCCAATCAGCAAGGCCACGTCGCTGCCCATCCTTGAACCTTATCTTGAGCTACGGAACTTCAACGGAACTGCAACATGCGTAAGCACCGGGCACAAAGGTATCCTACCGGTATACTGCAGCTGGTCGAGGCGTCTTCTTGACAGCAGGTCCGCTGTTTCTTGCTCCTCCAGCTGATGCATCCGCCGTTCATCATGAACGCGTAGCCGCTTGTACTC
>NQFO01000866.1:0-12154 GCA_003991265.1 Pseudoperonospora humuli
CTTGACAGCGTACGTAGTCAGGAAGTGGAACGGTGACGGATGGGAAGTCAACAGAATGAAGCAACTGGAATGCAACACGCTCGCCATTTCTCAGATAAGTGAAGCCTGTTGCTTCCAAGTAGACGTGGTCATAGCTCTTGAGAAGGCTGCGGAGGATAGGAGGGTTCTTGGTCACTCTCCAGCGAAGTGAGAGCGACGTGAACGGCTCGTCTTCCGTGACGTTTTCGACGATCACTAACACATTGCAGTCCTCAATCCCGTCCTGTACGTACGCGGTCTTGTATCGCATGGTCTCCGTTGTTGGGCTCATGGTGCCGTAGATTGCATCTTCAATACAGCCGTCCCTCGAGCCGATCGATCGGAGGTCAGCCACACCCAGCGACGAGAATTCTTCATTGCTAGTGCTGGTGGAGCTTGTCGAGCTATTGGCATTCGACCCACGACGGAACTTTGCTGTTGCTCCAAATCCTCGAAGGTTGTAGTTGTCTCGATGACGTAAGTACGTCGCGACTTGCTCATCCCGTCGAAAGAGCTTCCACTCCGATTCTGGAAGCTTGCCATTGTTGTCGAACAGAAACGTTTCGTATTCGTCCAGGTTTACCTTCACGAGAGTCTTGGCGAGTTGGCGAAGCTGGTTCTTTTCGTCTGTGCTCAGAACCATGGGCGGGTATGGACTCGTGAACGGAACCCTTTTGGTGTTCGATACGAAGTTCTTGAGCTCCATCACGACTTCGACTTGCAATTTACTCAGCAAGATTTGAAGTGAGACTGAGACTGGGACAGAAATAGAGGTACTGCAGACCCGGCGGCGAGCGATTCCACAGTATCCGTCGTCGATATTGCACTGCAATTCTTTTCTTCCTCGATGGAAAAAGCAAATCAATTGATTTACGTTACTGCCCAATGAGACCAGCTCGAGAAATATTAACATGTAGTCAGTGGAAGCAAATGCGGTAGTGAGCGGGGAGAAGGGTCGCTCAGCATTTGCATAACCAAGCCAAGCGTCGTCTTTGACGAATTGGTTGCCGTGTCTGGGCATTGCTTTCCACTATGGAGTCTGTAGGCGATATCTGCCTACGCCATTCCAATCAGCCAGTTCCTGCCAACCTCTTTCATCATATCACAGTCTACAAGCTGAGCCAGCAGTTTGTTAAGAGCCCGTCAGATCAACACATATGATTCTTGGGGTCTGATTGTTCAAACAAAACTCCTCATTGATAATTTTGCCGCCTTCCGAGAACGCCCATCCAATGGCAACACTTTTACAAAGCTTTTTTGTCAAACGACAATGTCGTTGACTTGGCAGTGGTCTCTTTGCCGTCACCATTAGCATTTCTGTCTCCAACAAAGCTACAATGTCAGCGCAATCGGTCGGTCTCTACAGTCACGAGAGGTCTAGCTTCCATTTCACTCGTTCTTCGCATACCACGGACGCAGGTCTATCCACCGACGTGATTCCATCCTCTGCTATAAATTTGGACGACCACGAGGACAGAACGGCTTTCAATTTGCTGAAGCTCAAGCTCGATCAGATTGGAAGTATTCGTGTCTGATAAATTGATGCGTGTAGACGTTTCTTCTTGTGGAGGAGAATGTTGGAAATACGTCAACACGAAAGATCAAATTGCTGACTTTCTAACAAAATGATTAAGCTATAGTACTTGCTGGCACGCAGCAACATCAAAGACACCGACGTCGGCAACTGTTTCAACACGCAGTGCGTACGAAAGCTCAGGTAAGCACTGCGGCAGAATCCGCTACTGGGGTGCGACGGCATCGACAGACATTCTGGAGTACGTGCGGTCGCGTAGCACGCCGCACTTGCAGTTGAAGTTGCCGATGATAATGTGGCCTGCGACCTGCAAGGCAAGCTGAGTTAGAGCCGACAGGGTAATGCTAGCAGCAATAACTTTCAAGCTTCCTTGCATCTACTCAAATTCTCCGTTGAAGACTGTGGTGCAGCAAGATATAAGTATCAATAGCACTCCAAGGAAGAACATTGGCCTGCAGGCTTGTCGAGTAGTACATCCCATCAAATCCTGCTATCGAAAGCGGTCTCCCTACCTGGTGATCAGGGAGCTCAGCAAAAGTCAGACGGTTAGCACCCCTATGACAAGGAAAAACCAAAGAGCTCAATGCCCTGAGGTCACTGGTATAAGTCCACTTTCGATCGGATCGGTCGCGTGGCCTCCCACTGACCCACCGAGTGAAACATATCCACTCGGGGCCCCAGGTCTATCAGTCAAGACTCGAGCATCAACAACTTTACGCGCATCTACCGAAGAGTGCAATCCACCAGCCGACGGTTACACAAGGGAAGGTCAAGGCCATAAGCGGCATTAGGGTACCTTCCCCGTAAGTCGGCTTTCCGGCGCAGTGAGTGTTCTGGATGTTCATCTCGCTGTTTTGAAAGCCCATTCCATCATAACAGAGTAAGCTAGATAAGGAATCATATTGTGGTTTCTCTCTTTTAGTCAGTCAAGTACATGTCGCGATCGGAATGCCTGCGAGACGCAGGAGGATATACATTGTCTTTACTGCCAGACACAGCACGGCTTTTTTGTAATCTTGCCTATAAGAGCCCTCGCCTAGATTGCTCGACTTAAGGAAGTGCTCACATCTAATATAGCTACAGGCAAGGCAATGTTAGCACTGAGATAGGGCTACACAGACTAGGGTAATATTGACATCGAATATGGCTACACTGCTTTAAGAACATTCACACCAAAATTGGAGATACAGTCTATTAAAAAGGAGCTAGATGCCGTGTATGGACCTTGAACTTCCCTTGTGTACCCATCGGCTGGCGGATTGCACTCTTCGGTAGACGTGCGTAAAGTTGTTGATGCTCGAGTCTTGACTGATAGACCTGGAGCCCCGAGTGGATATGTTTCACTCGGTGGGCCAGTAGGAGGCCACTCGATCGATCCGATCGAAAGTGGACTTACACCAATGACCTCAAGGCATTGAGCTCTTTGGTTTTTCCTTGTCATAGGGGTGCTAACCGTCTGGCCTTGACATAACAACTCAGTACGTCACGTCAAAACCACCGAAACACTTCGGCCGCTATCATTAATAAGGCTTTGGCAAAGGTCAAGTTTCGATTACCAACGACAGCGTATGCTGTCTCCAGGTAGATCAATACCGGCACAGGTTATCGACACAATACGTCAATACAACACGCTATGTCAGAATTGGTTCACCGAACACGGATGTCCCTACCTCTTTTTGTGGAGTTCGTTCAGGGTCAGACCAAACTGGACTAATGCGCGAGCAAGAATATGATTTCAGTAGCTCTAGCACGGGTGGGCAAATTTTACTAGCATCTGGAGCAGCTACAAACTACTACTGCGGAAGGCGTAAGCGTTGAGCTTAAGGTAGGCGTTCTTTACCAAACAAACATTCCAGCTAATCATGGCTCGGCAGTCAAGAGGGTAAGCATTCTCTGCAAAAACATTTGCAAGAAGCAAGATGCATGGAGGTGCCTAGTATTAGACATACATCACCTTGCGTTATACCCAGAAGAGTTTGTCAGCCTATTCAGTGTCGCCGACAACGTCTGGGGATCCGTCATCAATTGGACGGCCCATCCATGACTTATTTATTCCAAAAGAATCCTCCATTAGCAACTTTACAGTTCAGGATTCAGTCCCAACGCCTAAACTACAAGCATTGTGACACGATCGCCTTCGAGGTGCTTCGAACGCAGCAAGAAATTCCAAACCGTAAGACAAAAATCAGAACAGGTGACGTGGCGTCCGCGTTTCGCAGCGTAAAGATTTGCAGTCACAGCGTGCACCCCTTCACCGATTGCATCGAAGCAAATAGAACCCATGTGATAGAGCTAGTATGTAATTTGGGTGGACAGGCTCTCTGAGTGAATTTAAGTTATCGGCAGTGCAAAGGCGTTTGCTCACGGATCCCATTACAGCAATCACAATTCAGCAGGTTTCTCAATTATCATTGAGTCGATGCCTATATTAACGTCACTGCTGACATTGGAAACAGCTGTGACGACATGAATCGCTCGCTGCGTTACGCCATAGCTTCTATTCTAGACAGCGATGCCGTAAATGAAGAAAAGTTTCTGTCGTAGGACAACAAGTAAAAGGTTGTTTGATTCCCTTACCAAATCAGTCTCGATGCCGACAGCAAAGATATTGAAAGCATAGCACTCAAGCAGACTTACGCGGAAAAGAGTACCGATCTCGCTTGGAAATACGTCGCAAAACGCGTCAGCTCAGCGCGACCATTCTTCCAACGTCCCTGCTGGAAAGAATCCAACCTTCACCGGTTCTGGCATATCCTCGTGTGTAACGAAATGAGACAACATTTACTTTGGTAGTGGCAAGCTCTTCACTCCCTTTTTCTGGACGGTGAGTCCCTGCTTACGCTCACAGGCTTCCAGAACCTGACATAGTTGTGAAGATAGACACTTGTGACCACGGACTGTGTACTCTCGATGTTACGGCCAGGGTTGCGCTGACAAGTTATTCATCCCAGGACTTCGGCTAGCTGATCGCTTCAAGAATGGTGAAGCTGATAGTTTAATATCAAGTTTCAAAAACTACGCTCGGGTGTTTTTCTTACATACGACTGGTAGCACGGTTTCACTGTCCGCTGCTCACAACCATCGTCCACTGCACGTCCGCTTCCACATCGACGACACTTCGGCAGTGGCCTGACAAAATGCCTTGGATTCTGCAACACTTGCACCTAGGACATCGTCCAGATCTTCGGATACTAGGAAAGTTTTTTCAACCTCCGTTTCTCCGTGTCTCATATTGTTAGCGTCGATTATACCGCTGATGCTGGCTTACGCATTGCCACTCACCTGGCTTACACTACTCGGTATGGCAAACTATCTCGTGATTGGACGCAGATATTGCGAGCTATCAATGTGGATCAGCTCTCATTGACTTGGCGCAATATTTTCGCGAGCATTCCGTTGTCTATTTCACGTCCTGTAAAAACTCTCTCTAGCAATGAATAAGTGGACATCTTAGACCTCCCCCGTGGCTTCCAGGTGTCAGCGAAGAGAACCAAATTCAAGCTCTATCTGAGTTTATCATGTATGGGTTTCAGCTTCGATTTGATACTGGCGGTGTTCTTTCATCGTCAATCTGCTCCAAGGAGCTCGCCATTTCTTTTGGCGGCAGCGGGGTAGTTCCTCCCAAGTTTGCACCCACACCTTTGCATGCCTATTAAAGAAATTTCTCGGTTAGACACGTTTCCACATCACAAGATATCAATGTCAACTCGGTTTCTCGAGATTTGCTTTCACTCGCTTCACCTTGAAGATTTCTTTGACCAGGCACTCCGGGAGATTGTGTATGGCGTTCTTTTTCCTGCTTTGTCGTTCGGAAATCGTCTCTATGAGCGGTAATTTCCTCAAGTGATTCGCGCTTAAGAGTAAGAGCCCAGTCATCCTTGACAAAGCGGGGGAGCCGATGATCGCACCGTCAAGTGCGAAATCGGTGCACCTAAGACTTCGTGGTACCAATGTGGATATGCAGTAGCCCAAATGCTACGTTGCTCCGGGCATAATTTTATCTGTCCCGTGTTTGGTGCTCTTTTTCTATTACGAGCGAAGCAAAACCTGCCTTCTGATATTCTAGTAGCGGTGTACTAATTGCCCACAGTTCAGCCAGTAGGCATTTCAGTAACGCATTTATCGAGTGCTGTCAAGAAGGTCATGTAATGGGCCTTAACCAGCCATTACATGAAGGTGGATCTGTTTCCCAGATCGTGTGTGTCGCACACCACCTTCAGAGTGCATTGCAAAGGCAAAAGTCAAAGGCATTACAATACAACAGGTCCCTGTATGCACCTGTGACGTCACAAAGGTTCTCTGTACTAATCAGTGCAGAATGATAGTTCCTGTTTTGGGAACCTCGCTGGTGACGCATACGACGTGTCACTGCGAGTTGAAGTGATGACGCGAGTCAATCACTTCACAGAGAATTTTCCACGGAACTTCAAGCCCAAGTTTCCTAGGTTGAACTTTGAGTGTACCCAAAGTTTTATGTATCAGTTAAGTAGGTTTCAACTTTGCATGTGTAGGTTTTTTTTAACTCTAGGAGCTCTTGAGGCTAATTAGTAGTAGCGACAGGAACTATAGCAGCATTTTAATTCAGTTGCAAATTTTCCATCAAGCGATCAAGTCTTCTTCCCTCCATGTCGGGAACGCTTCCTCCGAGCGCACAAGCGTGTGTGCCGTGTTTGAGGGACTGTTGTGAACAGCGCCCTCTTACAGGGCGCGATCAAGAACGGAGAAAATTCGAAGATCTTTAATTTGCGCTTACTCAGATCTGAAGGTGCAACACACATGCATTGAGCTGGCGTGGATGAAATGATGATATAGTTTCACGGCCGGTGGGCCTCGGATACACTACCAACCTCTGCGCGGAGTCTGTCACCCCTCTCACCGCTGACATGGTCACAGGATCCAAAGATAATTAGTAGTATACACCGGCACATTACACCGGCAGTTGTTTATTCTTCGTAATTCTTACTTTAACTACTAGTCGAGAGTAAGTTTGGTGAATGATATTAGGGGAAATCCCGAAACGAAGCCGTTTTCAAAACTAATCTCAAAACAGGTTTACTCCTTATTTGGCAACCGTTGCAACCGGAGGCGCAACTTACCCCTTTTTGCAAATTATTGTCAATTTATCAGGGACGTCAGGCAAGGCAATAGAAAACTATGAGTGTCAAAAGTAAAGCCAAGTTGTGACCTGTAAACAACCTTTGTATTATATCTAAGCCGTAGTGCGATTGGCAGGAGCAGATGATCGAAGAACACTTAATCTACAGTTCGACAGTGGGGCTACAGATTTGTCGATCTCCTTTGTGTTCATTACAACCTTCGTAACGACCTGATTCACGTAAATTGTGTCGAGACGCGCATACGCTTTGCTCTTTTCGTAAGTGCAAGCTTGAGCCTTCCTCACACGTTTTAATAAGCACATCATTCATTTCTCAGTAAGTTCTTTGAGCACGTAACTCCTGGCGAAACTTGCAATATAAGCTGTGACTTGGCCAGAGCGCGGTCATCGAGAAAATCATTTTGATCCAAAGGTCGGACGTAATGCCACATCATTTCAAGCAGTAAAGTTATAGTTATAAGTCAGAATACACACATGTTTTTATGTACATCGTGGCATCACTGTGAATCTACTAGCAGTCTTTATAGAGCTCAAAGAATGCTAGCGTCGTCAAGCCTTAGCAACCAAGTAAAGACGCCCACCAAAATCAGTATTGAAGTTTGTCACGCAGTTGTTCCTGATGTGACGTATGCCGTAGCTGGGAAGAACGCGTGGAATAATGGAGGTCAGTGCGCTTATAGAAAGCTTTATCTCGATCGCTTGCAATGGCCACGCGCAAGCAACCAAAGTATTAGGCAGTTGTACAAGTAGCATAAGCGGGTTGGTCTAATAATTACTGCTCAAAAGAAGGTGCAGTGAGGATTAGTTAAAAAACGGCCCCCGTTTCGGGATTCTCCCAATTAATTAAGTTTGTTTTCTGTATTAGATTTAGTTTCGCTAGGACTAAGTTCGGTCTTAGGTTCTCGATGCCAATGATAAGCGTATAACATTCAAATTATATCTCTTCTGGATATGGAACAAGGATTGCAAACTGCTTGATGTTTTGAGGTGCCTTCTTGGTAAAGGAATTGTAGTAGAGTGGTGGAAGCAAAAAACGCGCTCCACTATTTGAGAAGGCTGTGCTGACGATGGGATATTAATTGTTTGTCCATCTCCAATATCTTCTTTGGGTTCTGCTTTGGCTTCTAAGAGCCAGAAAAACAATTTCCGATACTTGTAACGCCCACCCTCATGCAACAGTCTCACGCAGTAAGGCTCGAAGATGTATCCGCACAGGGATTGGGCAAGCAGATTTCCTCTGCATGAACTAAGAAAACTTTCCATAATGAGGCGATTAGACACTTACTTCGTTCGAGCAATCACTTGCATCGCCAATTCTGACGCATAGACAACATTGTACAGTCAACATGGCTCTTGGCTGTGGATATGAATAAGAGTCTGAGCGATCTTGTTCCTCGAATTGATCTCCAAGTTAATGGACACCAACGTCTTGCACTCATCAAGAGAGCAACTGTTGCATGCGGACTCCAGTAACACAGCTGCTGTATTCGGACACATATGAGCAGTTGTCGCCAGTTCCTCGTGCGACCACGGTGGCATATACAAAACATCTGGAGTCATCTCTAACACACGAACGTCATCGAAGTAGATGGGTGGTTGTCTTGTGAGAAATAGTACGCGCCTGTTGCCCCGGATCAATCTCCACATGACATAGTAGACAAATACCGATTTGCCAAACCCAGGCGTGCCCGTGACGACAGCATGCTTTACCATGTTTGCATCTGGATTCAGCAGTGCTTGGTTGGCGATCACTCTGTACGAAGAGCGGATGTAAAGCTTTTGACGCCTCGTTAGCGGCAGCAACGACGAAAACTTGAGCCAATCACCAACTCGGTCGACCGTGGAGAATTGTGAGAAGAACGGATTACTGCAGTCATGAAAAATACCATCTTGGGAGACAATCGGAGCCGAGGTCCCGTGCTTCGGAGCTACCACCAGCACGTGAATCTTGCGAGGCAACGAAAGACTCATTCGGCTGAGCACGTCATTTAACGGGTCCTCGCCCTGTAGCTCGTTAAGCACATTCGTTAGCACTTCGACGGTGGTAATTTTTCTGCCCTTCTTCAGCTCTTTCACGTCCTCACTGTCGGCCTTCAGCCAAGCATCGCCCGTCTTGGCCAGGAAGATCTGCAGGTTCTTCGCAGAAACCTTGATGTCTTCGCTCGCATCTTTGATCGCCTTCTTCAACTCCCAGACCTGCGCACTATCATCAATTTTTACTCCGAACACCCCCTCCGGCTCCCCAACGAACGCATATGTAAGCGATACTATCACCATTTTGTACTTAGGCCATGGCGTAGCGATATGGACCAGCAACCATTTCGATGACAGCTTCATATTTCTAATAGTAGCTGTCTTTGCGCATCTCTCCATCGAAGACGTTGGTCTCATTGTAAGGATGTGGCATGCCATCACATCTACACTCTTGGCATCCACAGCTATCCTGCTGAAGGCGTATTTTAGATGATGTTTCAGAACCTTCTGCCAATTAGATAGATCGCAACAGGTTTGCATACAGATACTAAGATGTAATAGGTCAGTGTGTAGAGAATATCCAGTACGCGCGTTAAAAACACGTAATAGTGTCGTTATACTTTGGCCGGTCATTTTTGCCGTCAAAGTACGAAAAGCCAGCCGAGAGTCGTGTGTTTTTTCACAATGAAGAACCAAGGAGAAACTTTTGCCAAATTCCAAGCAGTATCATGACACCCATGTCATGTACCGTCTCACAGTATTCCTTCCCATCCTAGTGAGGTATAGCTCAGCAGATCATTATGCAAATGCTGTTTACTGGCAACACTCGCAAGAACTTCGATCAATCTTTCTTCTGTCGGCTCATACATGACGTGGAACGTGTCAATTGCAATGGCGGGTATTTGTTAACCTTCGTGTTCGTCGTGCACAGCATTAAATCAGTGCTATGAAGCGTTCGTTAGTAACGGTCAAAGACACAACAGGATCTTGGCGCATTGAAACGACTGGGTCAATCACTGTACCCCAACTGGATCTTTCTTTGCTACTGGGCGAAGCTTCTCCAGACAGGAGACATTGGGGCTACGGTACTTCTCAAAACAACGAGTGGCGTATTTTTCGAGGATTTTATTGCATTCAATTTCGACTTAGTATAGAAACCCCAGCCGGTTTTTTTTGACGTACTTGGCTCTGCAATGCTTGGTCAACGTGGACGTCCTGCAGGTGGTCCGATTCTCCAAGCAAGAAGATCCCCACGACTAAGACAGGGACTTTTGGGTTGCCACTTTTCACAGTACTACCCACTCGTCTACTCTTCACGGGATAACGTGTATTGGGTTGGAGATGCCTCAATACCACAAAACTCACCTACAAATCCCCTGTTTTGGATGCTAAAGTCTCCCATGAAATACGACTGAATGCTATGTATCGATTCTTCAGTTCATCAAGTGCGTTGCATTGATGGTAAGACTTCATTGATGAAGTAGGAGAATAGGTCGCTGAGCTAGTGAATGAGAGATACATTTGACCAGCGATCAGTAGTTTTAGACTAATGTAGAAAATTATGCGCGTTGCGCTGAAGATGATAAAAAGATTCTGTATGTGGCGTTTTGCCTACGTGTGTGTCGTAGCTACTCTTCTTCTTAGCGCTCTCTGCTCCAACGAGTCATATGTCACTTGTAAGAAGCAAGCACGCATGATGCGGTGCTGTACTCTAATGCGGAGGATTGCACGGCTAACGGGTCTTTTACCGAGCAATTTGCTAGCCAGTGACGCATAAACCGTGGATCCCGCTGTTCTTTTTGTTGTGTATCAGCAACACAAAGCAGACGGCAATACAATGGAGCTTCTGCCTTTCCGTTTTCTTGTAGCATCATGTCGATACAGGTCGCACAAACTGGAGTGTTTGAAGAAGTCAGATAGTTTACTGATGGATAAATTCATTAGTGCAAATCGAAAGTTTGCTACTGGGAAACTGTCGCATATCAGTAGATCGCCTCATTGACTTTCCCATATTTATGTGTAGACACCATTACTCCCGTCAACCTTCAGCTGTGAGCTTCAAGCACGTGCCACTTTGGCCACAGACTGCTTTGAGTCAACCGCGATTTGAAAGAGTAATTTGTTTGTTTATGGCAGAGTAGTTTACCCGAACTACTTCTCTAAACTTTCCGCCACTTCGTCTTGTATCGATTGTACATGCCTGTCTCTTGCCTATCAGTCGCGTTGTCGAATATGCTGACGTCACAGACTGACTGACCAGATTGACGATTACTAACGGATACACCGACGGTGTACCAACAGTCCGCAGTCAAGACATCGTGCGTTGTTAACTCAAAAGCTTGATCCATGGCCGTAACCAGGTGACAGTGTGGTGCAAAACATGATAGTGATTCACACATTGTAGTTTTGTCGACGTTCAAACGCTGACAGCTAGTTGACTTGCTCAATAACATACTCTTATTCCATTGATCTTGTGAGCTACCACTATTTCCGAGCATCACGTCAGTCCTCCTGCATACCTTACCGTGCGAGAGCGACTACATGCAACTATCGCTGTTGAATAATCTGCTCTATCAATCGTGCGCTCGCTCGCTTGTGGACGCCATCTTCTATTTGGACAAAATTCTTCGACTCAACTACACACATAGAGGTGATTACACCCACTGCACTTAACGGTTGTACCAGCCTGCCTTAATCTCACCGCGAACTACTGCGGTCGCGTCGGTATTGATGACCTTGGTCATGCAGAACTGACATATTCTTACCTTTGTCCAGTGTATGATGTTGTCCTGCTCTAACGACGCCACTTTGTGTATGATGCGACATACCGAGCACACGAGCTCGCCGCATAGGCTGCAATCGTCACCCTTGTATATCACCCGCTTCTTATTGCACACGCTACACGCTTGGTCTGTGCAAGACTGCGAGCGTGGCAGGTCCTGTTTTTTTCGCTCTGTCAACGCCCAGCGGAGCTTCTTCATTTGCGCCGCAATGAATACGTGCATGACCGACTTGGACATAGCCGCTGCCATCGCAGATACAAAAAGACTACGAGCTCCTTCAAATGGTTGAGCAAAGACGCCACGCGCGTAAATCTCCATAGTATTTGAAGCGCTTTGCCTCCAGAATCCAATTGCGGCTGCTTGACAGCGTACGTAGTCAGGAAGTGGAACGGTGACGGATGGGAAGTCAACAGAATGAAGCAACTGGAATGCAACACGCTCGCCATTTCTCAGATAAGTGAAGCCTGTTGCTTCCAAGTAGACGTGGTCATAGCTCTTGAGAAGGCTGCGGAGGATAGGAGGGTTCTTGGTCACTCTCCAGCGAAGTGAGAGCGACGTGAACGGCTCGTCTTCCGTGACGTTTTCGACGATCACTAACACATTGCAGTCCTCAATCCCGTCCTGTACGTACGCGGTCTTGTATCGCATGGTCTCCGTTGTTGGGCTCATGGTGCCGTAGATTGCATCTTCAATACAGCCGTCCCTCGAGCCGATCGATCGGAGGTCAGC
>NQFO01000867.1:0-15987 GCA_003991265.1 Pseudoperonospora humuli
GCTGACCTCCGATCGATCGGCTCGAGGGACGGCTGTATTGAAGATGCAATCTACGGCACCATGAGCCCAACAACGGAGACCATGCGATACAAGACCGCGTACGTACAGGACGGGATTGAGGACTGCAATGTGTTAGTGATCGTCGAAAACGTCACGGAAGACGAGCCGTTCACGTCGCTCTCACTTCGCTGGAGAGTGACCAAGAACCCTCCTATCCTCCGCAGCCTTCTCAAGAGCTATGACCACGTCTACTTGGAAGCAACAGGCTTCACTTATCTGAGAAATGGCGAGCGTGTTGCATTCCAGTTGCTTCATTCTGTTGACTTCCCATCCGTCACCGTTCCACTTCCTGACTACGTACGCTGTCAAGCAGCCGCAATTGGATTCTGGAGGCAAAGCGCTTCAAATACTATGGAGATTTACGCGCGTGGCGTCTATGCTCAACCGTTTGAAGGAGCTCGTAGTCTCTTCGTATCTGCGATGGCAGCGGCCATGTCCAAGTCGGTCATGCACGTATTCATTGCGGCGCAAATGAAGAAGCTCCGCTGGGCGTTGACAGAGCGAACGGCACAGAACCTGCTACAGTCGCAGTCTTGCATAGATCAAGCGTGTAGCGTGTGCAACAAGAAGCGGGTGATATACAAAGGTGGCAATTGTAATCTGTGCGGTGAGCTTGTGTGCTCGGTATGTCGCATCACACACAAAGTGGCGTCGTTAGAGCAGGACAACATCATACACTGGACAAAGGTGAGAATATGTCAAATTTGCATGACCAAGGTCATTAATTCCGACGCGACTGCAGTAGTTCGTGGTGAGATTAAGGCAGGCTGGTACAACCGTTAAGTGCAGTAGGGGCAAAATTATTTGCCATCGGTAATTTGTTGGCTAAGTTGAAGACTTGAAGTGTAAATGCTTTGCGCCTTGTAATTCAACGTTTTCTTCGACGTCACCCAGAGATCGAAGCAATGATTAGCAATTCACCATATCAAGAAAAAGGCAGTTGTGCGAGCTGCACCGTTTTGAACAGCTAGTTGTTATTTTTCAGACGAAGTAGACAACACATTGTTTGTGTTGTCTACATGGTCATGTCAATCTCCGGCTCACATTCGTGCAATACGAGCTTATATACGCCACCCATCCACATTGTTGGACACTGCAGTACGCCAGCCGTGCTGGAATCGTCCTCGTTTGCGACATTGCTATCATTGCATCTGCAAGCTCCAAAAGTCCATCTTGAAATCGTGCTTGAAGATGTACGACTCGACGAAGCCTGGATTCGTGACAGTTGACGTTTGGTAGTTGTAAATCAGCGCGTCGTGCCTCACCTTGGGGTCCTCAAAGTGTAGCTCGTTCTTCCGAGCCTCATCAATGAAAAAGTTGGCAAAGAACTGCCCGCTCGCGATGCCTTCACGTGAGTGGTCAATTACCTCGTAAGGGGTGCCGTCCGGATACTCCCCATACTCGAAGCTGTTCTTCTCAGGATGGAACTGCACGGCGTAGATCGGATAACTTTTGCCTTCAAAAGCCGAAATAAACTCGATTCCTTGTCGATCTACATTGGTAGCCAACACCGTGTAAAAGTCCGTGAGCGACGAATACTGATTGAACCTGTCGGGCGTGATGCCTTGCTCGTGGTTGTTCATAGTGATAGGCTTGTCTTTGAGCCATGAGTAAAGCTCAGGGCTGACCTGACTAAACAACCGACTACTCGGGGCTTCTTCAGTAAAGTTCAAAGACAACGAAATATTCATGGAGTCGAGTCCTTTGTTTAACGACTCCATGTCCTTCGTAGTAAGTTGCACAAGCCATTCGAGACCCAGACAGGTGGCCCACATAGGGAAGTACACACCCTTGTCGTTGATCTCCAGCACCAAGCGAAACAGCCTCTCAGCGCGGTCATTGACGACAGCGGCACCACCAGGAAATAGAAGGCCATTAAGCTGCGGCAACAGCTGCTCCAGATATGCGAATGGTGCGTTGTACGGGATGGGTACCACGCGTCCTCCCGCACCCTCGATCCACTTGACGTACGATGCCGCGATATACTCACCATGATGGGAGATTGGGTGTGCAAAGATGCCGATAATCGGACCATGATCACTAGCGGTAGTGATAGAGAAGTACGATATCATCGAGAAGAAGACCGACCACAGCGACGCAGACGTCATGGTGAAGATTTGGATGTGGCAAGATTTGGAAAACTATTGGTTAAATTTTGCGTTTGGTTTTGACCAATCCAGTTCTCTACCAAATTCAGAAATAACATAGAAATGCGATTGGAACACACTACATGTTGAGGATCCGAGCCATAAAATGTGCTGTGTGGACTCTTGTCTTCAATGTCGCTGCAACTCCACTGGAGACCACAGCTACAGCCATTATTTTTTGCAGACGACCATGAGCAACTTTCTGCTTCCGCAAGAAGATTTTCCAGCTCTACCTGGTGGACAGATGGTGAGCATGTATGGTTTTCCGAAGCTCAGTACATACAGCGACGTATCTGTGGAAGTCGCGCGCGATGTAGCCAAGCCTATGGATGTTGTTGCACAAGAAGTAGTGGCGCACAAACTAGATGACTTTGAGAAGAGTACAAAGCTTGCAGACCAGATGAACGAAACCAAAAGGAAATAATTGATCAAGTCATCGCAGCCGTATACCATCGACGGGCCATCCGAAAGCTGATATCTTTATTGCGTTTAATGTTGTTTTGCGCGTTTCTGTCCTTGCTGGATTTGAAGAAGTCTTCCGACAAATTCACCTTAAATTGATCCCATAGAGCCAACGCATGATCGGGTAGCGAGTAGACCAAAGTGATTCTAAAAAGTTGTTGCAATGCGGACGGCATCTTGAACAAAGCCGTCTTCGCTGAGTAATCGTTCCACTCTTAATTGTTCTCCAAGTACCCAGCTGCCAATGGTCGTGAGAGGCTTCGTAAGTCACACCGATTACTGAGCGAACACCTCTGAACGACTTTGGTGATCAGCAATGAAATGATAGAAGATAAAGATAGAAACGTTTTGGATCCTGCTGAGACGCATGTAACAGTCGGCCTAGCAAAGCCACGTGCTTTTGTATCGTACCCGACACTTCAGACGATCATCCCAGCTGTACTGTAGTGATACATCCTTGTAGAGCAACCAGCCGTTCTGATTGCATATCATGCGCACAGTTTCAAGGACTTCATGAGCTTTAATTTATCGCCACGGGCAGCCAAGCTATGAAGTTGTGGAGTCGTTGCATGATCTTGATACGTAACCAGACTTATGCCATCCAAGGGTATAGGGAGATTCACAACGGCATATAAAGAACCTTGCGTAGAAACTTCAAATAGACGAATGTAAGCTTTTAACGGAAATATGTTGCGGTCCAGCAAATACCGAAGGATCTCATCTGCTTGGTTGTTTTTCTTCAATGGTGATCATCGTCATATCGGAACCACTGCAAATGTACTTGTCAATGTACTTGATAGCCTTGTTCGTAGCACATACCTCCACGCTGATGTGCCAGTCAAGCTTCAATAGATATGTATTGTAAGGCACGACCCTCGGGTTGATCTTCGCGTTATCCTACACCTTTCTCTTATAGATCAGAATTCCTTCCGAGCGACGGCAGCGTTTGTATGCTGGGTATTTATCCTCAACCATAACTTTGTCGTCTGCAAATATTTTGGATATTTCTTGAAGCATATCCATTCTTCATGCATAGACAGTTTGGGTTCTGTTATTCACACGAGTCGTGCAAATATTTGAGATGATAGTTTGATGAAGGAAAGGGTGTGCCTCGTGTCAAGTAGCTTTGTTGACGTCAACTTGTAGATATTCTCTGCTGATGCAGGTTTGTCTTCTGGGTGAAGAATGAGAAGAGTATGGGCATGCAACAGACCGCAGTTTTTGTACTCCACCATACGAATCCAAGCAGTTACAGTACCCAGTAGACCTTCATTAAGATCCTTGCTCAGTAATTTTAGCTTTTGCATGAGCACGCGCGCCACAATATCAGGTCGAGCCGAGGCTTACTCACCAAACCTAAGATTTTCCTTGACTTCAGACAATTGGCATTACTGATTATGGTGATGAATAGATGTGCTCATTTCTTCAGCAACAGTCATTACATCGAGGAAGTGCTGATCCATGTATCGAGACCTACCAGTAAACGTGGGAGGTATGAAAGTCTTACGTTCGATGTTCTCGGTTTCTGGATCAGCTGAATTTACTTCATGGTAGTGATAGACGAATGTTGTGTCTCTTCCTCATTTACAGCCATTCTGTAGACGTCGACAGATTTGTACCTCAAGGCATCGGGCAGTCCTTGGAGTGCTTCCAGCATGTACTGATACTGCTTCTTTTCTATGAAGCGTTGACGTTGTTGTTCACACTTGGTCCATTGATTCAGACAAAATTATTGCGTCAGGTGTCCTCCGAAGAATGAACGAAGTAGATGGTGTGCGATCATGAAGAATACACGATTTTTGTACTCCCGAAGTTATCACCACGAGTGGCTTATGATTGAACTCCTAGAGGGTATTGCCGTAGATCGCTACTTTCACTTGTTTCAAAGATACGTTTAAAGCCCCCTCGGCGAGTCTTCGATATGTTGTCTTTGCACTCAGCCGCACCTCGATCAATAATGATAGCTGCCACTTCGAAAGCAGTGAAAGTGTTATTCGTCGGGTATAATTTCACGTCTTATATAAACAAAGTTTCAAGTCTATACCACGAGGAAACTCTCTATGCCCCAACGTTGGATTATCCTTAGGCCTTGTTTTGTCGACTTCCGAACTGCCCGCAACTTGGTATACAGCTGCTTGATCCGCTGATATAGCAGACTTAATCAAGAGATGTTGAGTGTTTAGAAACTGCTGAGTGAGCTGTCTTCACCTGGTCAATCTTTTCAAGTATCACCAGGTTCAATCCATATGTCATCTCTGTTCGGCTTGCTACGCGTGTGTTTATAACTGGGTCAATGATGTATGCTTGTGCAAGCATTGGTTGCTGGTCATGTAGCGATAATAGCGAGCCATTTGGTGACAGACAGACCCAACATTGAGAGATTGAAATGATGAGTCTCCTTAATTTAAATGCAGAGATATTGTCATAGGCTTCAAACGGGTTTTTCAGCCTCAATTTGCCGAAGATACGGTCGAGCTTAATGAGAGCTTTACGAGCAGGAGAAACCTCCACCAGTCCCATACTACAGCGACTTTCTACGTTCTCTTTGGAAAATATATACAGCGTGCGCCAAAATGACAAACGCGGACATATTCACAACTTCTGTCATCCGCAATGGATACAAAAATGACTTATCTACGAGTGCAGATTCTACGTACAACAAAGCCATGGGTGCGTTTTCGATACAGCTATCGCTTAGAACATATTTTGCATTTGGCTATTGAGGCTGCAAATGTCTTCGAATACATGCGTGCACTCAATAACTCTGAGCGTAAGTCCTATTCATTGACGCTGCAATATACTTAGTTAGGTAGACGCTGTCCAAAAGAGTGCGTAGTCGTTTATATCATTCCGATCTCCTTCTTTCGGTGAAGTCATCAAAGCTACTGCTTTCTCAGAGTGCGTACACTCATGCTTTATGTGTAAATGTGATTTAATTGTGGATTTGCTACTGCATTTTTGGAAGAATACAGAATACAAACCATAAGCTTGACGAGCAAGCGATACACGCTCACACAGATGGCTGCTGCGGAGTCATGTTGAAGACAAAATTTCGATATGTTACCGTATTTGCTAGGCTCAAGTTACCAGCTGTATCTTATGGCGATGCGGGGCCCGTTGAAGATTGAGCAAACGTGTTCGGTTGTCGACTTCTTGTGACGCAGCTGACTTTTTTATCCTGGCATTCTAGGTGAGCCGCTGTTCATGGACTTCGAAACGGCTATTATTAAACACTAGACGAAAAAGCAAATCATAAGAGAAATTGAACTGCTAAGCTTTCTTAGAAAGATAATAGAAGTGATATAGTTTTTGACGGAAATATATACTACCAGAATTGCTCTAGTATAGACAGCTACAAATTTTTGCTATTTAGCATTTACTCTAGAAAACACCCTCATTTGGAAACCGCTCAAATCCGTCAGGCAAGGCCTCAGTAAATTAATAGTGTCAAAATACCCAAACCGTAAGGAATAGACCAAACTTGATAAGCAGCCCTAACGCCTTTGATGAGAGAATGCCCAAGCTAAGTATGCTTGCTTACTCATCGCCACTATATTACTGCAATTAGCGGTTGTACCAGCCTGCCTCAATCTCACCACGAACTACTGCAGTCGCGTCGGAATTGATGACCTTGGTCATGCAAATTTGACATATTCTTACCTTTGTCCAGTGTATGATGTTGTCCTGCTCTAACGACGCCACTTTGTGTATGATGCGACATACCGAGCACACGAGCTCGCCGCATAGGATGCAATCGTCGCCCTTGTATATCGCCCGCTTCTTGTTGCACACGCTACACGCTTGGTCTGTGCAAGACTGCGAGCGTGGCAGGTCCTGTTTCTTTCACTCGACGGAGAACGAGAAGAAACCCAACAAGCAGTCTTCCAGGCGTATTGTAGATATTTGCAGACGTCGAAACTAGGCTAGATCCCGGGATGCTGGTGATGTGTGCTGCGGTAAAAACAAGCTCTTTATCGTCAGCAGCAGAGGCGGAGATGAAGGCAGCGCTGAAAGTCTAAATTTATCCTTGATCGTGTACCTCGCTATTGAGCAGCTCAAACATGTTGATGCTCGTATTCACGTAGATGTCTCAGTACTTTGCGGTGTACTTCACGTGGTCGCAGCGACGCACTCTGTAGTACTCTCACCCTCTCGTTCTCTTCTTCGACAGTATAAAATCGACGAAATTGTCTGGTGGACACTGCAAGAAAAGCTTGCTCGTCCTGAAAAGGTCGTATCATGCGCTATTGCAGCGCCTGTTTCAGCTTCAAGACCAAGCTTTGCACATGTTTTTGGTGTCATCGCGTCTGCTCTAGTCTCCATGCGCCATACACGTCTTCTCGCTCACTGTCAGAAGAATGTGCTTCGCTATCGCATCGATCCATGTGCTTCCAAAGAACTACCACTCGAGAAATGGCCAATCCATACAGGACTCCTCGCACTGCTTTAGAAACGTCTCGTAGTCTGCAGTCCTGAAGCACGGCATCGCTGCAATGATCTTCTCTTGTTCTAGGTGCCGTTTCTTCTGATTTTGTTCCACGACAGAAATTGATTAAAGCCAGCCATGTGACGGCACTCGCGCATCATCACTTGGGTCGTTACGACGCTTAGGAGGCGTGTGTTTACTTATCCAGCGCATCCGATTCCTTTTCTTCTTCCGCTTTGGGTAGGAACTTTGCTTGAAAAGCAATTCTAAACACGAGAATCACCTATGGCCCATCACGCTTGGAAGACTTGGTAGCGGGCGGTCGTACCAAAAAGCTTACAGAAGTTAGGATTTGGTTTGAAATTCTAATTTGGTAATGCCATACACCAACTGCAGTGAAAATGTCTTCAGCCACACAAGCGTCGTTCTTCTGGGTAAACTATGGCTTTGGTGCGTATGTGTGCACGGATACGCTTTAGAGTTTACACTAACTAGCCAGCTGTTGACGATGCAGACAGCATAACGCCACCGAAGATGTATAACTCCAACGTGTCCTGTGCGGTCCTGCAAAGCTTTGTGAAAAACACTTGTGCAAAAGACGTGGAAAATCTTTGCAAGCACAAGAACATCCAACTGGGTATCGAGTTAGACGCTCTCAAGAAAAATCTTCAGGCCAGCCAAGCTCAAATTGCAGCAACACAAGTGACAGGTACACCTGATTTCACCTCAGTGCGACCCGAAGGCATTGGATCACCAAGTGGAGTCTCTTCATCTCGTGCGACGGCCGCACCTACACTGCACGCAGCCGTCAACATCATAGTCGATGATGAGATGAGCGAGATTATTGCCAAGAAAACTGCGAATGAGAACCAGTTCAAGGTGGTTGCTGCAGCTTCCAAACTTGCAAGAGGTAAAGCATTTTTGTGAAAGTAGAGAGACATCATTTCTCATTATCGATTTTGATAGCATTGATTGCAGGTACGGCGGTCATTGATCTTGTGGATGATCACGGCAAAAGGCTCAAGCTGGACGAGTCTGGTCACATGCGAGCGAATTCCATCATAAAATCTCGAGTACACTATACTGCGGTGGCTGTCAGTAAGTGTTGTCGAGTGTTCAACATGGCAGCACTAAAATGTATCTTACCCGCTTGCTTAGCTGTAGATGACACGGGATCACCTCACGTTGCGCCTCTCGTTTTCGACCTGCAGAAGCCTTCTACAGACAACGTTTTCCTTGTCAAATCGATATGAGCCACAACACCAGCATGAAAGTACAACAAAAGACGAAACGAGCTGAATAGATTCAAAGAACTTCATATGAGATTGAATTTGGGGAAAGAGCTTTGAGGAGTAGCAAGCACACCCGTCTCCTTCTTCTTCAAAACAAACAAATATGTCACGACCTAAAGAAAGACGCAGGACCCTTTCACGCCCTCATCTCACAGCGACGAGTGCGTCACTGCCGTCTCCTCTTGCTCTCCGCTTCAAATGTCCACGGGCTTGCCCTGGGAAGCAAAGTTGTCGTAGTACTCGACGACCTTGTCCCAGTTGGCCACGTTCCAGAAAGCCGAGATGTATTCAGGGCGGCGATTCTGGTACTTGAGGTAATAAGCGTGTTCCCACACATCAAGACCCAGGATCGGGATGAGCGGCTGGTCCACGCCGGGCATCAATGGGTTGTCCTGGTTAGGTGTGGAGGTGATAGCAAGCTTGCCATCGGCCTTAACACCGAGCCAGGCCCAGCCAGAGCCGAAGCGCGACGAAGCGGCGGCGTTGAACTCCTGCTTCATCTGGTCGAGTGAGCCAAAGTCCTCCTCAATGCGGGTCTTAAGGGCGCCATGCGGAGCCGTATTGGTCGATCCGGGCGACGTCATCCACGTCCAAAAGAGTGAGTGATTGTAGTGGCCGCCACCATTGTTGCGCACAGGCGCCTCAGTGGCCGACTTGATCACCTCAAGGATGGACTTGCCCTGGAGGGCAGCGCCCTTGTCGGACGAGATGTAGTTGTTGATATTGTTCACGTAAGCTTGGTGATGCTTCGTGTGGTGGATGTTCATAGTCGTCGTGTCCACAAACGGCTCGAGCGCATTGTACTCATAGGCGATCTTGGGCAGCACGAACGACATCTTGAATGACTCAATTGAAGGACCAGGCGATTTCCAGAATGGTAGGGGGAGATCTTTGTGGCTAACGGTACGACCACGTGTTTTTGACCAATGAAAAAAGCAGAGCGAGGCAAAAAGTGGATGACGCACAAGTCAGGGCAGCGCATCCACGTTGACCAGCCTTAGCCAATTGGGAAGCCCGCATGAGCCCTGATTGCATTCACTGAGACGGACGCAGATGCCAACAGTGCTGAGGAACCATTTCCACTCTTGGTTTAGCCAATATGATACCGTGTATTTCGTAGGTATTCTTTCCAGTAGGTTTAGCAGGCTGTTCTGAAGTCATATTGATTGGAGCTCCAAGACCTCAACTTCGACCTCTCTGACAGCACATTAGAGGTAAATAAATTCATGGACGCGCACAAGTTGGACACGCCGCCCCCAGAGCCGGTATCAGACTTGGCGATTGCAGCTCAGTACGCAGATGCTGAGCTGCACTCCGTCACAGCACAATTTGCGAGCTCTACGAGTGTGAGCGAGGCTTCCAAAGCACCAATGGTAGCTGTTGTTACAAACGACAAGGACGACGATAGCGATAGCGTCAAAGACGAAGTGCCCGTCAAGTCATCGACTGAGGAGATTCAAAAGCTTTCGAACGAAGTTGCAGACGAGAGCTCGAGCGATGATGAGGATGAGGACCCTGCCACGTTGCGAGCGGAGATCGAAGCGGCCATGATGAAGGACGATAACAAGATCAGTGGTCCTTTGACGACAGAGCACGAGGTTGCGACTGCACCTGTGCGTGATCCGGGCGTGGAGCTAACGGCAGATTGCCCTATAGCTCAATGTGGCAGTATCCTGAATGTGAGTGTGCCCGGTCTTATGATGACTATCAAGTCGAACCCAAACACGAAACCACTGGACGAAGGAAGTGTCTTATGTCTGGAGGACCGCACGGTAATTGGGTGTGTTGATGAAGTTTTTGGCCCTGTGCTGATGCCCATGTACCTGATTCGATTCGAGAACGCAGACAAGATGCCCGATAAAGCTACGGTGAATGTTGCCATTTACTATGCGACGGAACACACAACGTACATTATTCCAGAGGAAATAAAAGATAAAGGCACAGATGCTTCGAACCTTTTTGACGAAGAAACTGACGAAACGGAATTTTCAGATGACGAAGCCGAAGCAGCTTCGAAGCGAGGCAATCGCAAACGCAACCGAGGTGGTACGCAAAACACTGGAGGTGATTTTGTGCCGTCCCATGGTGGACGCGGCGGTCGTGCCATACGTGGTGGTCGCGGGGGTAGCTTCACAGTTCATCATGCTCGGAAAAATACATCGCCTCACGGAAGTCGCAATAGCTACAGCCAGCAGCCGCCAATGTCTGTGGCGCCTGCCATGCCTACAATTCCTGCGATGCAGACTCAGCCATACGGTGGTGTGACGAAATACACGCAGCCAGGTGGTTTTGGCGGAGTAAGACCCGCTGTAGCATACGGAAACACGAAATATACGTCTCCACAAGCTAATAGCGTGCCCCAGCCACCCATACCGGCGTACCATGGAGTGGGTATACCGCAAGCTCAGCAAGCTTCATCGCGTATCTATTACCAGTCCTCGCCATGCCAGTACAGTGCGCACAACTTGCCTCCGTACCCGCCACAGGCCCAGCCCCCTCACGCTCCGTACCAGCAATATTCTCAGCCACTGTACTTGCAGCCGCAACAAGCACCAAGTGCACCATACGGCCAACCTCAACCACCACGATATAGTTTACCGCCACCCCCACCGCCTCCGACATACTACGGAGTAAATGGTCGGCAGCAGCCACCACCTCCGCCGAGACAGCCTTACGACCAACGCCGATATAGGTAGAGAGATTCTGAAGCCATTACGTTTATTCAACCATCTTTTCCCAATGTAAGTTAGAACTTCACCGGTGTCAAGTTGTTGTTTTCAATTAAGCATACGCTATTCGTAACCCGAGATAAACAGTTCGTACATGTGACAACGAGAGATCGTCTAGCTGGAGGATGTGAGCGTGACACTTGCAATAAAGCCGTTTTTCATCACTTCAAAGACGCACCCTGGTGTTGGTGAGTAACACAAGCTTGAACCGAACGGGTGAAGGCCCAAACCGTTGTCGTGGACGATAGGCCGCAAGTCTGATGCTCCTCCAAATACCAAGCGGATATCCTTCCACTGCAACGCACCAACAACGAGATCGTCAAGACATGGCATGTGATGAACAAGCATAGAGTAGTATACCGGTGTTTGAGGTGTGATTTTCGAGCTTGATCTCTTTGGCTTCTGAAGCGAAGTAGGAAAATGGAAGCTGAGCCGGAAATTACATTTGTAATAGGCGCCAAAATCGGGGTGTCTGTTGCCAAGACAACCAGAATCGCACAGATTAGCAATACCGTTGTGGATCAACTTGTAACACTTGTGCAATGGACAGACACCTCACCCCAGTGCGTTGGTCTTTAGAATCACTTTTGAGGCATGATGCGTTGAGTCGTACAGAATGTCCAGTCCGAGGTGGGGGTAGTTGTGAAAGTAGTCGCTGACAAGACCTCCAGCAACGGTAGCCCTACCAATCAAAGGCAGAGACAAGAAAGGATCAACAAGACATATAACAATATTGCTCAAATTCTTCTTGGCACATCATGTACCCATCATTAGGGTCTTCTGCCTTTCGAAAAACTGAAACTGGGGCCCCTAGCTCGCTTATCACCTCCTGTAAAAAGAAACGAGTAGTGTAAGCAAGCCGTGATGTAAAATCCGGCCAGCATGCCATAAAGTACAGAACCTGAGGTGACCACCCAAGCTCAATATGCTGCTTCCGTCCAGTAAAAATGAGCGACGTATGCTCCTTAGCAACCACGACATCTATTTCTTCAAAGTAGTGTCTGTACAACAAACAAAGTAAGCAAGAATTTTCGCATGTGGGAACAATTCTGCAGCTTTTACTTCTTCGTCGGAGGTGGCAGTGTAGGAGACCGGAAATCTCCGCCCACAAACACCATGAATCCGGTAGCTGCTGGAGTTGCACCATTCTCCAATACCAAGCAATTAATTAGCACTCTCTAAAATCTTGAAATATACGATGGGTTAATGGCACATACCGGAAATTCCATTGGCAAGTCCGTGCCGTTCTGATACAAATCGCGGTACTCGACTGGGATCGGAAATTTGACACAGCCACCTTCATAGCCTAATATGTAGCTCTATGTCACCACCATACGCACCAAATTTGAATATGAAGGGAAAAATTTCAAGCAGTAAAAAGACAAAAGACCTGCTCCACAGCATCATAGTAACCTGGGAATGTCGGCCCGAACAACTGCAGTATCCATTCAAGCACGCATACATGATATCGAGTAAGCACAACGCGCAGTGCCAATATCAATAACGAAGCTTCAGTTGCGTACATTGTAGACGGACATGAAAGTGGCAGCAATGTCTCCGCCGAAGATCACAACACGACCAAATTTTAGCGCGACACGATTCACATCGTAGAACTCGATGCACTTGAGCATTTGTCGTGCCGAATCAAAGTACAACTAGCACAAGTTCACACGATAGTAAACAATACTGATTCATTATAGACCGAACTTGCGAAAATTCCTCACTTTGAATCCGTCCTCGGCGGAATCCACGACGACGTCGCGTTCGTAGGGATTCACAGCATCGTACAAAATCTCAAAGGGACGGACCGGCAAGCGACCTTTAAGCGCATGCAGCACCTCGGCAATGCTTGCTCCGAGGCGGAAGGGCCCCACGCCCACGCCCAACTCGATGCGCCATACTTCGCGGATCATTTTGCGATTGGTTGTTCTTCGGACACAAGCACCGTCTTTGTTCATATTTACCTAACCTCCATGACTGTAAGACGTTTCCCTACGCATTCTTCGAGCTCCATGGAAACTTCGCACTATAACGCGCACTATCACGCGCACTATAACGCGTACTATAACGCGCTTCTTCAACGCCTGTTCGTCGAGATACCTTGATACCACCATACCGTCTCCAGTCTACGTACGCCACGTAAACCTTCTTGCTCACTGACTGTCGGAACAATGCACTTCGCTATCGCATCGAACGCCACGTGAACCATGCGCTTCCGAAAGAACTTCCTCATGAGAAACAGCCGAGCCGTGCAGAATGCAGCAAGAGCTGCACGTGCTCCAGAAGTTCTGCAGCCGCTCCAGGTACGTTTGATAGCTTGTGGGCTTGAATGACGGCATCACTGCAAGGATTTTCACGTGTTCTGGGTGCCATTTCTTCTGACTGTCGCGGCATGCACGAAACTGATTGAAGTCAGGCATATGACAGCACTCGCGTGTACGATATTGTGGTTGTTACGACGCTTAGAAGGCGTGGGTCTGTAAACCCATCGCGGGTGGTTCTTCTTCTTCTTTTATCTCCTCCCACGCTGTTCTTGATGGCGCAGCCTGCATCTCTGCCTTGCGGCATCAACTACATGATACGAAACTCTAGGAAAACCTAGACATCGAAGCAATGATTAGCAATTCATCATATCAAGAAAAAGGCAGTTGTGCGAGCTGCAACCGTTTTGAACAGCTAGTTGTTATTTTTCAGACGAAGTAGACAACACATTGTTTGTGCTGTCTACATGGTCATGTCAATCTCCGGCTCACATTCGTGCAATACGAGCTTATATACGCCACCCATCCACATTCTTGGACACTGCAGCACGCCAGCCGTGCTGGAATCGTCCTCGCTTGCGACATTGCTATCATTGCATCTGCAAGCTCCAAAAGTCCATCTTGAAATCGTGCTTGTAGATGTACGACTCGACGAAGCCTGGATTCGTGACAGTTGACGTTTGATAGTTGTAAATCAGCGCGTCGTGCCTCACCTTGGGGTCCTCAAAGCGTAGCTCGTTCTTCCGAGCCTCATCAATGAAAAAGTTGGCAAAAAGTGGCCGCTCGCGATGCCTTTACATGAGTTGTCAATTACCTCGTAAGGGGTACCGTCTGAATACTCTCCATACAATCAGAGATCCCTGAAAGTCGTACAGAACGGAATTGATCCTCCATTGTCTCGCCAGATTCATGAGCTGCTGGTGTGGTCGCTATGCTTCCAGTAAGAAAATGAAACTTATTGAATTCAAGACGCCGACCGAACATATTCAACTTACAACTTTTGTTACGCGAACGATTCCAGAATTTGCAATGAAGAAGAATTGGAGGCAAAGTTATGATATCCTGATAACTTTGCCTTTAGGTTTGGCCAATCCAGTAAGCAAAGAAGTGATCGCTCGATTGTTGAGACATCCGACTTGCACAGTTTGTTCGGGAATTTTTCCCGTATAATTTGTTCGGGTTAAGAGACTTCTGAACGACGAAAAGCGCATTATGATAGTCGGCTCTCTAGGTGTCGGGGAGTTCTGCTTACTTATACTCATCGCATTCTGCGTGGCGCGCATCACGAAGAGGTAGGTGCTGGTCATACGGGAAGCAAGCGCGTGTAGTAAACATTTCACACGGTCAGCCCTTGCTTTAGCACACCCGGCTAACGGGTCTTTTACCGAGAGATTTGCTTGCCAATGACGCATAAACCGTGGGTGCAATTGTTCTTTTTTTATAGGTATCAGCAACACAAAGTAGACGGCGATCCAATGAAACTTCTGCCTGTCCATTTCTTGCAACATCGTGTCACACGAAACGCTGCTTTCCATAGCTTAAAGCAATCGAAGAGACTTGTGCTTGCTCTTTAATAGCTATTGAAGTCATGCCAACGAATGAAGCGCACAAGTAGTAGTGTAACCCGCAGCCCTGTTAATAGGTATATCATCTACTTGCTGGAAGTCAGTTAACGACTACGCCTCATCCACAGCACGTGGCGTGCTACATCATGTGCGATCTACACGCAGTGACTACACGTACAGAGTGCGAACACGCGTTTTGCCCCTAACGGTTATACCAGCCTGCCTTAATCTCACCGCGAACTACTGCGGTCGCGTCGGAATTGATGACCTTGGTCATGCAGAACTGACATATTCTTACCTTTGTCCAGTGTATGATATTGTCCTGCTCTAACGACGCGACTTTGTGTATGATGCGACATACCGAGCACACGAGCTCGCCGCATAGGATGCAATCGTCACCCTTGTATATCGCCCGCTTCTTATTGCACACGCTACACGCTTGGTCTGTGCAAGACTGCGAGCGTGGCAGGTCCTGTTTTTTTCGCTCTGCCAACGCCCAGCGGAGCTTCTTCATTTGCGCCGCAATGAAGACGTGCATGACCGACTTGGACATGGCCGCTGCCATCGCAGATACGAAGAGACTACGAGCTCCTTCAAACGGTTGAGCAAAGACGCCACGCGCGTAAATCTTCATAGTATTTGAAGCGCTTTGCCTCCAGAATCCAATTGCGGCTACTTGACAGCGTACGTAGTCAGGAAGTGGAACGGTGACGGATGGGAAGTCAACAGAATGAAGCAACTGGAATGCAACACGCTCGCCATTTCTCAGATAAGTGAAGCCTGTTGCTTCCAAGTAGACGTGGTCATAGCTCTTGAGAAGGCTGCGGAGGATAGGAGGGTTCTTGGTCACTCTCCAGCGAAGTGAGAGCGACGTGAACGGCTCGTCTTCCGTGACGTTTTCGACGATCACTAACACATTGCAGTCCTCAATCCCGTCCTGTACGTACGCGGTCTTGTATCGCATGGTCTCCGTTGTTGGGCTCATGGTGCCGTAGATTGCATCTTCAATACAGCCGTCCCTCGAGCCGATCGATCGGAGGTCAGC
>NQFO01000870.1:0-15057 GCA_003991265.1 Pseudoperonospora humuli
TGACCGAGGAGTTGAAGCATCATGTGTCGCTCCAAGGAATCAACCTGGGGGTGCGAGCAGTAAAGGGTGGTCGATACAATCGACAATCGAAGGAGTGGGAACTACTAGTCGGGTGGTCTGGGCTTGAAGGATCAGATGATTCGTGGGAAGCAATGGACGGAATTGTCAATGCTGTTCCAGAATTGGTCGAGAGATTCATGGAAGCTTGCGAAAACTCGAAGCTAATACGATACTACAAGGGTAAGTATCAAGAAAAGGAGGTGTAGGTAAGTCTTGGGGGGAAGTGTGGGCAGCAGTATGCCAGTACTAGTTTACCAGACGTGACCACACTCCAGTCTATCAACTACGGTTCATTTCAACCGACTAATAGCAAGGGTCGTGTAGGACCGCCGCTTCCGAGTAGTCGCTTCTTTTAGTAAACGCTAAGAGACACGATAATGAACACTACTGCATTTGCATTGAACGGCTCAAGAGACTACATACTTTTACTTAAGTCGTATCAATGAACCGGTACTTAATTAGCGTGAATGTATTGATATTGTAACGCGAACAGCTTTAAGCTATCTATTGAACAATATTCACTATGTAGGTCTTCAAGAAACTCACTTTATAGGTCTCAACACAATGTGCTTTCGTACATCGGGTTAGCTGCGGCTGCAACCTTCGTAACACTCAACTCTCGATACTGTGGAAGATTTTCGGATTAATATTAGGCTTAAAAGCTCTGATGTGGGACTGTGTCCTTTGCTTGGTGCTCAAATTACTTGACCTACTCGACAATTACTGCGAGAGGTCCTCGCAACCTTCTCCGATATCGCCTTCGTCGCTTCGTCCCAAAATTATGGCTACATAATACTATCTGTTTACACGTGAATTCAATGGCCTATGAAGCGTTAAATTCTAGAAACACTGTTGGAACGAGTACTGACGCTGCAATTGCGTTGCACCGCATGCGGATCATCGTCACCGGGTAACGACGCAAGCTTCACTGGCAAGAGACAGGCAGCGTCATCGAGTCGTGATGAGCTCACGGCCGCCATTCGAGAAGGTATGCTCGAACGACCAAAGTTCGTCCAGTGTTCTAGAAAGCACCGGAGGGTAGGACGCGTGATAGAGCAAGCTAGAGAGCTCTACAGGAACGACTTCGACTACCGAATACACTTTCCATTTCACAGTCAAACCAACAAACACTACGACTGGAACATAACACTTCTTAAACGCTAAGCAAAGATTTGGATATGAAAGCCAAATTGGACCAGAAATAGCCCAAATCTTTTACAAAATGATGCAAACTCCAAAGTAGAAAAAACCATTTATAGAATGATTATGCCTTCGAAAGCGAAACCCCAAATCGTATTTAGCTTTGATGATGTCACATTTTGAAGCTAGTAAACGTTTTTATTTGTGTTAATGTCACTTTCCGAAACCAATACAGCAAGTTGGATATTTATAGTGATGCATATTGATCATGACTTGTTGATGTTTTCATTTTTCATTCTGTTCCATCACTCGCAGTCTCCTTTTCAAACTCCATCTTGTCATTTCGTAGTGGTGTTGCTTCCACTCGATCATCGTGGTCACCATGGAACAGACTGATCTATCCACCGTTGATGGGCTACTTGCTGGAGGAATTGATGTCATGCATCAAAGCTTGGCTTCGACTGTGGAAAATGCGATGGAGAGACCGATTCACTCAGTCGAAATTTGTTTCCGAGACTTGCGAGTTTCAGCGCGTTTGCTACTCGCGGATCCAGAATCAGGTCCACAAGTCACGACAATCTGGACACAGATCAGACAAGGTTTGACACAATGGTTCAAGCATCAAGCAACAACTGAAAAGGAGATTCTCCATGGAGTGACAGGCGTCTTTAAACCAAGTCGTATCACACTCGTTTTGGGTCAACCTGGGTCAGGTAAATCCTCACTGCTCAAGATCCTTAGTGGACGCTTCCCAATGGACAAGACCATCACCTTGGCAGGCGACATCACGTATAACGGCAAACCTCGTGCGGAGCTACTTTCTCGACTGTCTCGGTTCGTTGGATATACGAATCAAAAAGACGATCACCATCCGTCCCTCACGGTCCAGGAGACATTTGAGTTTGCTCACAGGTGTTGTGGAGGGACTAGTCTTGAACCGTGGATAGTTGAGGCTCTAGCAGACTGCAAAGGCGAGCAACATAAGATGGCGCTCCAGCTTATGACAGCACAGCACAAGTTTGCCCCGGAAATACGAATTAAGACGCTAGGCTTGGACCGATGCAAGGACACAGTGGTGGGCAATGCCATGATTCGCGGAGTGTCAGGCGGTGAACGGAAGCGAGTCACCACCGGGGAAATGACTTTTGGTCGCAAACGAGCATTGCTGCTAGACGAGATCAGTACGGGGCTTGATGCAGCCACCACTTTCGACATCGTCAGCTCACTCAAAAGTATCGCGCGCAACTTCAAAGCCAACATTGTGGTGTCATTGCTGCAGCCACCTCCCGAGGTTTTTAACCTCTTTGATGATGTCTTGATCCTTAACAGTGGTCACGTCATGTATCACGGTCCGCGTGAGCAGGTGCAGGAATACTTTGAGTGTATGGGCTTCCATTGTCCTCCTCGCAAGGATGTGGCTGACTTTTTGCTGGATTTGGGAACGGATAAACAGCACGCTTACATTAGCAAAACGCACACTGAGACCAGTGTCCCTTTTGTTTCTGCTGAATTTGCAGAGCGCTTCCACCAGTCCGACATCTTTCAGGAAATGTTATCGTATATGAATACCCGACCAGCCTCAATGCCAGCTGCGTTTGACCCATTGCAAGATCCCAACGTCTTCCGACAATCGTTTTTTGACGACATCACGGTAGTATTAGACCGCCAAGTACGCCTCAACTTGCGCGACAAAGCATTCTTGATCGGCCGAGTCGTTATGGTAATTGTCATGGGGCTTTTGTACGGCTCTGTGTTTTGGCAGATGGATGATGTCAACAGCCAACTTATCCTTGGGTTGCTCTTTTCGTGCACATTGTTTCTTTCAATGGGCCAAGCTGCCCAACTCCCTACATTCATGGGAGCGCGCAATATTTTCTACAAACAGCGCGGGGCCAACTTCTTCCGTTCGGTCGCGTACGTGTTGGCTGTCTCACTTACGCTCATTCCTTTTGCTATCTGTGAAACTCTGCTCTTTGGATCTATCGTGTACTGGATGGGAGGCTACGTGGCGCTTGCAGACCGCTTCTTCACCTTTTTGACGACGCTTTTCTTTTGCCAAACGTGGTTTACTGCCTATTTCTTCTTCTTGTCGGCGGCTACACCCAGTTTGACGATTGCGCAGCCCTTGATGATGGTCTCCATTCTCTTCTTTGTCATGTTTGGTGGCTTTCTTCTGCGAGAGAATGACATTCCTAACTATTTCATTTGGTTCTATTGGATTGATCCAATATCATGGAGTATCCGCTCATTGAGCATCAACCAGTATCTTGCTCCAAAGTTCAACGTCTGTGTCTACGATGGCATTGACTACTGTGCCAAGTTTGGAGCGACATTTGGAAAGTATAGTCTCAAACTCTCGGGCTTGCCGACCGAGGAAATGTGGATTTACTTGGGGTGGCTTTACTTTGCCGGTGGCTACATCTTGCTCATCTTTACAGCATACCTCATGCTTGAGTACAAGCGGTACGAAGGTCCGGAGAGTACTGTTGCCGTCAAAGCTGATGTAGAAGCTTCAGTGTTGGATGACAAGTCCAGGCCTATTGCTGAAAAAGTTGCCGTCTCAATTGCGCCCTCAAAAGCAGTAGTGCCACCTGTGACTTTGGCCTTTCATGAGCTCTGGTACTCCGTTCCCATGCCTGGAGGCAAAAAGGGCGAGGAAATTGACCTACTTCAAGGCGTTACTGGATTTGCCAAACCTGGTACAATGACAGCTCTTATGGGCTCGTCTGGTGCTGGCAAGACGACTCTGATGGACGTGATTGCAGGGCGCAAAACTGGAGGCAAAATCCGTGGCAAGATTTTGCTCAATGGTTATCCGGCAACGAAACTTGCCATCAGGAGATGCACGGGATATTGCGAGCAAATGGATATCCACTCTGAATCTGCAACGATTCGAGAAGCCCTTGTGTTTTCGGCCATGCTAAGACAAAGTGCAGACATCTCGAAAATGGACAAACTCGAGTCGGTAGATGAATGCATTGCATTGTTGGAACTCGGGCCCATTGCCAACAAGATCATTCGCGGATCATCGACCGAGCAAATGAAGCGACTCACTATTGGCGTTGAATTAGTGGCACAGCCCAGCGTCATCTTTATGGACGAACCCACTAGTGGGCTCGATGCACGCTCCGCTAAACTCCTTATGAACGGTGTGCGCAAGATCGCTGACTCGGGACGAACAATTGTGTGCACGATTCACCAGCCTAGCTCCGAGGTGTTCAACTTTTTTGACTCTTTGTTGCTTCTTCGACGAGGGGGACGCGTCGTATATTTCGGTGAATTGGGCCATGAGTCGAAGAACTTGATCGACTACTTTGAGAAAGCTCCTGGAGTACGACCAATTGAGCCCGGATACAATCCCGGAACTTGGATGTTGGAGTGCATTGGTGCAGGTGTGGGCGGTTCAGGAGGTGGAATGGACTTTGCCGATTATTTTTTGAAAAGTGATTTGAAAGCGCTCATGGACAAGAATCTTGAGATGGGTGGAGTACTTCATCCGACAGCAGCTCTTTCTGAGCTCAAGTTTGACCGGCAATTTGCTTCAAGTTCATGGGTTCAATTCGTTATGCTGTGTCATCGGTTCTTCCGCTTGTATTGGCGAACACCAACTTACAATCTCACGCGCTTAAAAATCAGTTTGATGCTAGGCGCATTGTTTGGAATCATTTATCAGGCGACTGTCTTCTCCACGTTTACGGGGGCAAATGCAGGCGTTGGTCTCATCTTCATCAGTACCATGTTCCTGGGCATTATTGGCTTTAATAGCGTCATGCCTGTCGTTGCTGAAGAGCGCACTGCTTTCTACCGCGAGCGCGCGTCCGAGACGTACCACGCACTTTGGTATTTTGCTGCGGGCACGCTAGTCGAGATCCCGTACGTTTTGCTTTCGACGCTGTGCTTTTGCATCATCTTCTTTCCAAGCGTTGGCTTCACCGGATTCACCACATTCATCTGCTACTGGCTCGTAGTATCGCTCAATGCGCTGCTCTTTGTGTATTTGGGCCAGCTCTTGGTGTACGCTCTGCCGACTGTGGCCGTGGCTTCCACTGCCGGTGCTCTACTGAGTAATATCTTCATGTTGTTTGCGGGCTTTAATCCGCCGGCAAACAACATCCCGGAGGGCTACAAGTGGATTTACTACATTTCACCGCCCACGTATACGATTGCAACTCTTGTGGCCATGATATTTGCTGATTCGGACGGCTTGGGTGGTCAAGTCATCACCAATGCTCCACCTACTCTCGGCAATATGACTCTCAAGGAGTACGTTGAAGGCGCTTTCAACATGAAACACGACGATATTCCTCGAAACGTCTTGATTCTCTGCGTGCTCCTTGTGGCCTTCCGCTTGTTGGCGCTGCTGTCACTGCGTTACATCAGCCACCTCAAACGATAAGAGCAGAGTCAGCATCTTTCTTGCATCAAAACATGAATAAAAAATGCATTGAATAAATACCTAACACTAAACGTGTGGCAGTCAGCATCTTAGCCACGGATGGTCTAATGCTTCTGTGGCCGTAAGGCGCGTAGACGGGTTGAGCACGAGCACGCGTTGCAGGAAATCAATGGCCATGGGACTAACTCCACGCCAGTACCTCTTGGGAAAGGTGAGCTTATACAACGATTGAATCTTTTGATTCGATCGTAGCTGATTTGTCGCTGCAAATGGTAGTCGACCGCAGAGTAGCAGATACGTCAAGACCCCAAAGGACCACATGTCCACCGAGAGGCCGTAGGGCTGGCGTAGCAAAATTTCAGGGGCCAAGTAGCCTCCTGTTCCCAGAAACGATGTGGACGTTGCGCCCTCTTTTAGCACTTTTGCAAAGCCAAAGTCAATGATTTTGATGTCCAATGGGATCGTCACATCTTGACGATGTTCACGACGAGTTGACACTGCCAAGAGCATATTCTCTGGCTTGAGGTCACGGTGAACAACACCACGTTTGTGCATATGCTCGATAGCCGAGAGAATGCAGCGAGCGACATGGACCGCCTCTTTTTCCGTGAACCGACCTTTGTCCACAATGGCATCAAACAGTTCACCACCTTCCATGAGTTCCATGACAAGAATGAGAAAGTTGTCGTCTTCAAACGATTGTTCCAGCTTGGCAATGTGCGGGTGGTTAACACGTCGCAATACATCGACTTCACGTCGCAATTGAGCGGCCACTTCCATTCTCTTTCGCATGGATGGGGCCAATCTCCTCTTTTCAATAATTTTGCAAGCAAAGCGTCGACCATCTGTCGTTCGCACACACTTGTAGCATGTGGAGGTCGTGCCTTTGCCAGCTACGCACTCGAGTTTGTACTGCTCCGGTAAAAGTGCACGAAAGCCTGTGGTCGATGTACGACGAACCACGGGACTATTTGAATGGGATGGCGAGTCCGATACAAAGGAACTCTCGGATGTGGTAAGCGCTTCCGAGCTATTGGAGGCAGCCAGACTCTTCTTGATCTTGTTAACGTCCTGTAGATGTACGGCCGTCTGGGGTAGCTCCCGTGCACTGTAAGGTTTTGTCTCGATATCAGTCTTTCGAAGCAGCTTCTTGTCGGTCGTCTCGAGGATTGTGGCGGTGCGGCGGCTGCGCGTGTGGACTGATAGCGCTGGGAGCGTCTTGGCCAGTGCGCGCGAGCATTGCTGTTCGTAGCGGCGACGGGCCTCGCGGTGCAAAATGTGCGGGGGATACCGATGCGGGACGTCCACGGGCTCTCCAGCGAAGCAGCTCTTAATGATGGCAGCCCCCATTGAGTATGCAGACTCTGTGGATGATTATTAAGGCGTACCCTGAGGAAGGTATTACAAAAACTGACGACGATTTACGCAGTAATGGATTGAGCTCTCTGATTGGGAATGTAAGTTGGATGAAATACCGAAGTCTTGATGGAAATGCCTCTTATCGAGAATATATACATGGGCTCATCGCTCTGGCTTTTTTGCTCGATCCGAATCGTTAGACAAAAGTTGACGCTTTGTCTGCGGGATGTTACATATGACATTACAAACCAACATGTCAAAAAAGATATGTGATTGACCTAACCGCTGTCAGTCTGCTCGGTATCCACGTGGTCACGGTGTCGTACCTACGCTCCGCCTCCTCTTTATGCCCTTCTGATGCGTCCTTGACCGTATACCCCAAGCTTCAGCTGCGTCCCTGATCGTATCTCTCTCCAGCTACAGCATGTCGATGGCTCGTAGCCCCGGTACTTAGCGGTGCTTTCCACGTTCATACATCGTAGCATTCGTTCGGCAGTTGAGAAACCTGCACCACACCTTCGCGCACAGCTTTGTTTCGTGCTTGTTCGAGCAGACGAAAGCGTCTAGCGGCATTACAAGCAGAGCTAGCTCATCGTACACTCATCTATGGAGATCACTGTCGCGCTTTTTTGCAGTGCCTGTTCTCAATCCTTTTATCGCACTGCTCCAGTCTCCGTACACTACGCACGTTTCTTACTCCCCGTCGCAACGATGCGCTTCGCTATCGCATCGATCGCTACACGAACCTTTTGCTTTTCCGATAGAACTTCAACTTGACGAACGGCCAGTCTACGCAGAACTGCAGCAGGAATCCCACGTTGCTCCAGAAATGTTAGAGTCGCTCCAGACACGTCTTGCCATTTCTTCAGACGCTCATTCTACGCTTGAAATCGCTTGGATTCAGCCATACGACAATACTCGCGCGAAGTCACTTGCACGATGTCGCAGTTGCTACGACGTTTAAGAGGTATAAAACTGCAAATCGGTCCCTCTTTTTCGCTTCGCTCTACGGCGTTGTCGACGGCACAGTCGGTGACTCTGCCTCACTTGGACCTCTCTTATAGTAGTACAAAGCATCTGGGGATCTAGTCGAATGACGACATTTGACGAGATGTTACTGGACTTCGTAAACTTCTCGTTAAATTTCTTCGCACTCTCCGTTTTTCATCGATACAGCAAAATTCATTTCGCTGTAGCAGGTTGAGCCACTCGCTTGTGGCAACATTTCTTCGCTACAGGCAACAGCGGTGGGTATTTCGCAGGGTAATTGTTGCTCAGGGAGGAAAACAGACAGCAACTCTACTAATACAGACGAAGTAAAATCAGTGAAATTATTTATGGTAGTGTTTTGTGCATGGATGAGCTCAAACAACATGAGGTTCCCGTGATGCCGATGTCGTGTAAATCCGTCTAAAGGAATGGCATTTATGCGAAGAAGTAAAGTGCCGCACACAGCTGGGCAACCAATACGCCCGTGGCCAGAACGCCTCTCGAGGCACCCGAGACGCCCGACTCAGTGCCGTTCTGGCCAGGCTCCAATCGGTCCGTTATCTCATGCACGTTGGTGCAGTACTCGATGATAGCCTGCAGTCCTATCTTGCGGTTGATCATGTCCTCTTCCGTGCAGTTCGGTAGCTGGCCCAAGGCGGTGCTGAGCTCCGTGGTGCAGTCGCTGCTCTCACAATATTCGAGTGACGCCGCGCCCGGGTCAGACATGAGGTTTGCGCACGCCGGGTTGTTGGTCAGGTCGGTATACACGCTATTGATGGTAGATTGCTCGTCGTCCGTGCAGTCGGCGGCGCTCACACTGGCAGATCGAAGCACCGCGAGAGCTACAAAAGGGATGAACAGCGTGCTACGAAGAAGAGTCATTGTGGCAGCAAAGGGGAGTTTGACTTGTGTCGAGTCGGAGCCTGGCTCGACTTTTGGTGGCAGAGGTTTCCACGAAGTCCCCAGGCTGAACCATGGAAAAAAGTCCACACCCGCTAGTGCCCAGTATCATGTAGTACCATACCGCTCTCTCTGAGGGTGTCTAGGGGTACTCTAGATGCTCTTATATGCGAAGGAGCGAGCGTATGGCGAGACATAGACGAACCACCTGTCCGCTGGCGTATAGCGAGAAGAACGAATACATCAAACGAAATGCAGCTTCAATTATCATGGATAGAACTGTAAGAAATCATTGTGAATCGATGAATTTCATCGAGTTGAACGTCATCGATCTCACCCGTTTCTTCCCTTGCACGAAAGCACTCTTAGCTGTAGCATTGTAATAACGGTCGTACGCTTTATGTCTGATTGCCTGGGAAAAAAACCATAATTGATTTCGAGTATATAGAGCTATTCAAAAAATGACTGAATAACAATGACTTAACGTTGAACTGGTCCTTGCGATACCATGCCCATCGCTGTATCAACAGAGACGACAACTTCACGCGAGACGTGGTAGTAGATCGTCAAAGTGTAGTTACAATTCGATGTACCAGATACGATAATACTCTTGCTCGCGCCATCTTCCGAGGCCTGGCCGCAAAGGGATTCGCATCTTGGTGGAATTTATAGGCCATGTGGCTATCTCAGTCACTGACGCAATCGTGGAAAAGTCAAAAATTAAGTACTTTATTTTCCTACGAAGCTACTGCGTCTTTGACAAATGATTTGTTACGTAAAACAGAATGCAAAAGAGAATGGTCGCCAAGTCCCGCAGAAAAAAAGAAATTATAGAATTTTGGCTCTGGGTTTTGGCTGGCATTGGGCGCATTCTTGAACTTGTGCGGTTGTATCTAATGGTTAAGAGCCATTTGCTCTACCATTGAGCTACAAATAAATAATCACATTTTGATCTCTTTTGGTACCTCGCAAGCTATTTCATCCCAAAACCTGTCGTGTCAGTCAATGAGACGGGGCTCAAGACGATCGGATTGTAAGCCCGACAACTGAGCACTCCTATGCTACTACGACGCCGCCAGATGTTTCATCACCATCAGATACCCCACCGGATTCACTAAGACAGCCACTGCTACTTCGAAGTAAGAAAGAGGGAGAACGAAAAAGACAAAAAAAACTAACCGGAAACGAACTAGATCAAAGCACGCAATCACATCAGCAAGACGACGACAGCTCAGATGATATGGAATCGCTCGAACAAGTCAATATGATTGGCACAATGATCGGTGAGGTAAATGAAGAAATGGGTGTGACGTTCAACTCGATGAAATTCATCGATTCACAATGATTTCTTACAGTTCTATCCATGATAATTGAAGCTGCATTTCGTTTGATGTATTCGTTCTTCTCGCTATACGCCAGCGGACAGGTGGTTCGTCTATGTCTCGCCATACGCTCGCTCCTTCGCATATAAGAGCATCTAGAGTACCCCTAGACACCCTCAGAAAGGTAGTCCCTTTGTACCATATAGTACAAAGGGACGAGCGGGACCTATCCATAGAGCATAAAAATCGGAACGGAGGATCAGATTTTGAGTATTGACAGATAGTCGGAGTGGCACGCATGGAAAGACTTTTGCGTCTGGCGCAGTTGATGGAAGAGCGCAGTGGAGGCAGGCACCGAACAGATTACTTCAAACTTCCTTTGGATAGTAAAATACCTCAATGAAAGATCCAAACAAGGTAGAGATTTTTTCTTGCAGCTAACCACGTCTCTTTTGCTGCAATTTAGTATCTGTTGCTACACAGGAACACAAATGTCCTATGCACGCTGGTGGTCCACCAACATAAGGCTTGCCACAAACGTCATCATCATCTTGGGCTTCACCTCCACAATATCCTCGTACGTCAAGAAGACGGTCGCACCAATTTTCTGCGCACAACTAATGGCGTATTTAGCATTGCTAGCCTTCGCGTCTTCCGTCTTGTCTTGCGAGACCATGTCCCAATTCACAGCGCGAAGCTCAACTGCATGCACCAAGTCAAGCAGGTAAAGTCCGTCGGACAGACTTGGGTCGCGGAACGACACGATGCTGCCCTTTGTCCGCCCACTCTGCTGAACCTTTTCGTTGGCCCAAGTAATGATGTCCTTGTCGGTAATTTCGCCACGACCCGCGGCGAGCTCGCTCAGAATCTTCAATTGCTGGTACCGCATGCTCTGCCACACGATCGATAGGATCATTTTCTTCGCACCTTCAAAAATGTCGGCGCCGCCAACATTGACGAGCGAGAATTTGAGCTGTTTGCCCAGCACGACACAGTAGTTGCAATTCTCAACCTGTTTGAACTTGTTGGGTGCTATCATGTTCACCTTGTTCCAAGCGACAATGCCTTTTTGAATCTTGTCCAGAACCTTGAGGAGCTTCATGCCGTCGCTCAAGTCCGAGTACAAGTGATTGACGTACACGTCGTCAATCGCCAGAGAGTTGATCCACATCCGAAACACACGTTCTTCGCGTGTATCACCAACGTCATCGTACAGAATCTCTTCGAGCTGCTTAATCTCCTCTTCAATAATATCCAACGCTGGACACGTGTTGAAAAGTTGAGCCACGAACGACATGTTCAACTTTGGGTTACCGCTCGTGATATCGCGAGGTTTGATGAACGTCTCGACTTCCAAACGACGCGCATTTTTAATCACATGCGCTGCACGTTCCTCTGGAATCGACTCGTTACACAAGTCACAGTGCTGGGGCGCAATGTGATGAAGCAGCACGCTATAAGCGGTTGCATCTTGCACGTCTGTGCTAAAGTTTGTAACCTTCTTTGGGTGGCCTGCTGCCTTTAGATGATAATTCATCCATCGCAGCAAAATCTGGTCGGGAGGCAGCTTCATGAATGCTTCCAGTGTTTCACCCTCGAGCAGAAGCCGCATGAGCTCGGGATGATTCTTTAGGTTAATGGTTGAAGTCAATTGGATCTTGATAATCTGCCACACCAAACCTAGCACAAGGATGGGTTTGCCTTCAATCAAATCATCGGGGCCAATGTTCACGACGCTGCATCCAATGCTCTTGGCCGCATTAATGCACAAGTTCTGGTTCTCGGTTTTCTGGTACACGTTGAGCTCCTTTGTTTGTTTTGCGAAGTTAATAGCACGCTCATCGATCGTCTCAGGCACGGCCTTGTTGATCAGTTTGCATAGTACCATACCGTCACAGACCGCCCTGAACAGCCCAGCGTCCACACTAATCGGCATCAAAGATGCAACATCCTTGTCTGCTTGCAATGTGTTGTTGATGTGTTCCGTAAAGGCGACAGTCTCTTCTTCTGAATACGAGTGCAAGCCACCTGCAGTACCTTTCACCTCATGGATAGTCGCATTGTATTGTGCCGCTGCACTCGCGCGTCGCTGCAGAATGTTCATTGTGTGTACGTCAACATTGCCACTCAAATGCTGATCACTTGGAGGTGAGACTGCCGCATTCGGTTTTGCAGGCGAGGGAGGAGGAGTACGCGACGCCACAGGCGGTGGCGGCGGTGTGCTGGATGGCCATTGGGCACGCGTCGGTGTTTCTGACGAAGTCGTATGGGCACGAGCAGGCGCTGACGTGCTCGGAGGCCACTGCGGCTTCGCTGTTTCATTGCTTGCAGACGACCACTGTGAGGATTTGGTAGCTACAGAAGTTTCGACTGACGCAGATGATGCTGGTGACCACTGAGGCTTTGACGCACTGGGCGAGGTCCCCGCAGGAGGCCACTGCGGCTTCGTGGGGCTTTTTCCATTTGCAGCACCACCAACAGGAGGCCATTTCGTAGCCACGACAGGTGCAGGGGCAGCAACAGGCGCAGATGACGCTGCAGGTGGCCACTGTGGCTTTGTCGCGGTCGAGACACTTGGACTCGCGGGTGGCCACTGCGGCTTTGCCTGCGTCGGAACCGCAGCAGGAACTGATGCTTGTGACGCAGACGATAGCGTGTGCCCCCACGTCGCAGTTTGGTTTGCAGCAGAAGACCAATTTGGCTTGCTTGCGACTGGCGCTGGTGTCGCTGTCGGGGTCGTTGGCGTTCCCGTTGGAGGCCACTGAGCTTTCTGTGCAAAAGCTGGAGCTTGTGTCTGCGGTTCTGGTGACTTGTCTTGCTGCCAACTTGTCTTCTTCTGATTCGCAAAGAATGGCTGTGTCTCTACAGTAACGGATGGCTTAGGAGCTGTAGCAGACGCCGCCACAGGTACTGGAGCAGAAGTAGGGGCCACGGAGGCGTGGTCTAGGAGCAGTGCCGGGTCGAGAGCGATGGCCCCGTTGCGGAAATCGTACAACAGCTCCAGGAACTCTTGGAACGTGATCTGCTCGGGTCTGGACAACTTGGTCTGCTGCAACATGACTTTCGTCTGATTGGGCGTGACATTCTCTCCGAGCTTTTGCAGCACTAATTGCAGTTCGTTCACAGGCACTGCCGCTGCATAGTCATGATCGTGCTCCTTGAACACGCGCTTAAGCTCGTGGATCTCCTTGGGCGAGAATTTCTGGAGGAAAACGGAGGAGACCTGGTAGCTCATGGTTGACACGGATCCAGTCAGTGAAGGGAGGGAGTTGGACGCGGGGAGCTACGTGGATGGAGCGATGAACGAGTCGTAGAAGAGAGGGATGCAAGAGGAGATGCAGCGACGCTTTAACGACAGACGTCTTGAAAGGGAATGTGACAGTAGAAAGGATTACGGACAGCTATTTCTAACTGTCAAGTTGCGCAACGAGACACACAAGTTGCTGAGAAGTGAAAACAAATTGGCGACACTTGAGGAATTTCGGCAAAATGTTAATGTGAAAATGGACCCTTCGAGAATTCAACTTCAGGAATGACGTCACCCTGTTTGTGATTAACTGCCCATTTCTATGCGCCACTGAAGACAGTTGTTTGTGCAGTATGCAAGTCATTATTGATGTTTGTGTAGGACATAGACGCATGTCTTTGACTTGACCACAACTTCTGTGTACGTTTGATCGATTGCACAAGTCCCCACAGATGTGAAAAATGCGCTGTCGATTATGGCAGTGGTCACCTTTAGCTCCAAACGAAAGTCGGTAGTGAGAGCGATGCGACAATTCCCGAGTTCTCGACGTACTTGCAGCTCAACCCAAAATGATGCAGTCTTTTGCTCAAACTTCCTGTTCTTGCCATTCCAGTCCAAGCTCTCGTGTGACCATTGCAGTGCTCGAGATGCCGGTCTGAGCTATCGGATGGAGTCGGAATTGGCAGAAGCGTGCAGTTGAGCTTAACGAATCCGATCCGATTATCACCTTCTGCGTCGTAGCTCTGTACAGCTTCAAACCCATACAAGTGATAGAAGTGCATCATGCCATGGAAACCTTCTAGCTCGAATAACGCCGTGAGTGCTAGTCGGTCACCTAGCGACGTAAACAATAGCGAGTTGTTCCCAGCAAACGCACCGCATGCATTGCTACGGTAACCGTGTTGCTGTTTACTCCAGAATGAAGACGTCAATGTCGTGGCAGCCGTATCCTCAAAGGAATCATTTTGCAGAGTGACACCACTCCAGTCCTTGGCAGCAACAGCGTAAGCTCTTGGAGTAGAGATCACAGTCACTGACTGTGAGAAAAGCACAGTGATCATCGCGCTGCTATCTTCCATTGTCGCGACGTAATCGATAGTGAGATCTCCAGTCATATTTGCTTGAGCAGTGATACCACTTGCAACCGAAGCAGTGGAGCTAAACAGCGCATAGCTCGGTTCAAAGCTCACTCCAGCGCTAGTAGGAGTCACTGGCACTGCTGTTGCACTACTTTTTGCCACGTACAATCGAAGTTCTAGTCCATTAATGACCTCAAAAATGCTGAAATGTGCTGGTAGCAAAGTCGCGAATAGCTCAAGAGAGTCGAAACTTGTCGATTGTGCTTGAGAAATACCAATCAGCGTCACAAGCAACAGGAACGACCTCATACTGATCAGCTCTTTGCAACTTGGTGGCACTTTCCAGCGTACGACCTTCGTTCAAAGGTCGTGAAGAGGAATTTGTTCGGCATTTCAAGAAGCTTCCCTAAATTTGCTTCACGTTGCAAAATCTCTCTCTCGTCATTTACTTTCTCGTTTCTACCTTTGCTTCACACACAACTACTCTCTTCTTTACGCCATCGAGTGGTTGTCTAGCAGCCCTTGAGTGGTTTCAGCCAGCGTCTTGCCTTCTTCGATTGCTTG
>NQFO01000881.1:0-22779 GCA_003991265.1 Pseudoperonospora humuli
AGCGTCAAAACTGCATCGCAATTGCCATCACTTAGCTCCTTACCAACTTGCTCTTCATTCGAGATCATCAGACTCAGGCTCGCTAAGCCGCAATTGTGTTATCAAATTTCATATGAGACATCTTTCTCTTCTAACTTTCGTGATATTCTCCTATCTGCAAAACCCGTTATTATCCTGTTTTGCGCTAGTTTTAAAGCGTGACACCGACTCCCGTTCTGGTAGGACACGTCTAGTCGAGAGAAGAACAGGACGTGGTGGAATGTGCTGTGGTGCGTGTAGCTTCTTTGCTCGATAGCGCAACGACGTCTTGTCAATGACGCGTTTATCAGCAATCCGATGATAGCCTAATCCCAAGTCGTGATAAAAACTTGAGCACTCTGCCTGTACCGCACATGTACTACAAAGGCTTTAAGCGCTTCTCTCAAGCGTTTAGCTGATATTTGCCGTCTTCTATTTCGGGTAGAAAGAAAGATGCCACGTGCTGTCAAAATTGACGACAGCCACATGATCAATACAATCCACGAATACAATTCTTCTTTATGAAGCCTCACGCAAGTGGAGCTGTCATCTGCAAACAACGCGTTTTTCTACGTTTCTTTCTGACGTAGATACTCAGAGTGACTTCTATGATACCTAGTGATATCGACGATGATTCGCACAGCGACACTGTTGCATGTTAAAAGGTCCTATCGAGTGTTACATACATGCACATCTGAAGCGTACGCTCAAGTGTCGTCCTTCTAGAACCTTACAGCCCTTGCGTCATCCAGCTCATCCCATTTGTTTCGTTGTGCGAATTGCTCATTGAGAGCGAAAACAAGATAGGTTGGTCATTCGCCGCGTCTTCTACATGTAACAAACATTCGTTCATTCCCTCGTTTCATCTATTCATACCAGGATGTGTCCAGTAGCGTCTTGTATCTTGTAGAGAAGGCAGCAGCTCTCAAGATCAAGCTGTAGTAGCTGGACAGTATCAAAGTCAACATCAAGTTGCGAGTCCAATTTTACGTCAGAAGGAAAGCCAGCTTAGCATTATGCTTGAGTAAAACAGACAGCTCTAGGCTGTTCATAACGCGACCAGTAGTCAGCCGAGTTGGCGTGACTTTCTCAGGCCCAGTTGAACGTGCCAAGCATTCATTTGAAACATGTGTCATAGATCCGTCGAGGACATGTATACCAGATATTGCGTTTTCCATATGCATTGCCAAAATGTAGTAATCTGTATTCAATGTCATATGAGAGCGTGCGTTCGTAGTTTACCGCTCGAGATAAGGTCGCACATATCAGCCTGACCGGGACCAGATGCAGTCCGTCATGCGGCCTCACGATTTATGAAAAAAGTCCGAGTACTTGACGAAATTCCACGAAATGCCGAAATATTCGCGACCTGAAATATTACCTATTCATTAAAAATCGGCTCAGAAGTCAGCCCTTTTCCTTCCCGACTTCCACATGAACTCGTTCCGAATGCCTATCCAGACGTCCTGACGTCCTCGCAATCTCACTTGACTCACGATCCCAAAGGGTTTCTTGTCCCAGCTACAGAAAAAAGGCGTTATTGCTTACGGCCAAGGCATTTTACCGACGCTCCCAACGTTCATTCTCCAATTTGCCATGTTCGACTCACTCTCGCATGCAACTGCGACAAGCTTCAAAAACGGTATTGAGCGTCTCGGTGTGGAAATTTCTGGATACGATTCATGTGCTCAAACAGCCAAGGATGCGTCTGACATCGACTCAGAGACCGACCAAGACCAGCGTCTAAACCAGTCACGGGTGCATCTCGCAAACTCTCAATTGCTGCAATTGGCCCGTGAAGCAACCGACAAGGTAGACTTTCGCCGTCTCGTGAGCCGTCAAACATCGCTGCGTGACTGGAGGCGGAAGACTGTGGCCAACGAATTCACAGCATTTTCGCAAGGAGATGGACTTGAGTCGGCACAGGAGGTGCTGGCTACGGGGATGATGAAGGCAAGTTTAAACGAGCTGTCCTACATCCTCAGCACCACGACTGGCGCTGATCACGACGTGTTGATGAGAAGCTTGTACAAGGACTACATCCATGGCTCCGTCGTTCATGTCGTGGATCCGTCACTAGGCTCGTCTTCGTCCTCGGCAATAAAGTCGGAGACGGAATCGAAACTGACCGTCAAAACAAGTGCATTTGAGCGCTCGCGCATGTTCAGGAACCACGAGCAGTGGTGCTTCCTCGAGTATTATCAAAAGATGAACAGCGGCGACGCGTTCACGGTGACTCTTGCTTCCGTTCCCTCGGATGAGCTGCTAGTTGGCAAGATGAAAGCTGATCGTGTGGACGACTTACCGGATCTGACGGCGGCGTATCTTGTTGAGCACGTCCCGTCCAGCAATTTGGTGCGCGTTATATTCTATGCCCAAGCTGAGCTTAGTGACGAACATTCTCTCTTTGACCGGTCTACAGCGAGCATGAGCTCCAACTTTGGCACCGACAGCAAGCGCAGCAACCAACTCGCCCGTTCTAAAAAGCGCCAAAAGCGCTTGATGCGTCTTGCTGTGGGCGCCAGCCAGCTTCCTGATGTGGTTCGCCGCCGTCGCTTTGGCACCCAACCGCTTGCAAACTGCTCGACGTTTGAAGCAAAAAACTCTCGCTGCACTTGTTGTGCAAAGTCACTGCACCTCCTCACGCGCAAGAAGCGCTGCCACTTATGTGGCTACATCGTCTGTCACCAGTGCTGGAGTCTTCACTCTATGGAGAAGAACAACGGTCGTGTTTCTTCTGTGCGTGCGTGCACTCGCTGCGTCGAATTTGTGAACAACGGAAATTACTCTGAGGTGAACCAGCAAACGCTAGGAGAGATCAAGATCCTCCCCGATTCACCTAGTGCAGCGTCAGCGGACCCTCCTGGGAAAGCTTTGACTAACTTTCTGTATGACGCGCTTCAGAACTCGTCAGGTAACAAGCGGAAGTCAGTCATGTCTGTCATTCGTCACTTGATGAACCAGGCGAAGGAAGAGTCAGACGTCCACTCGCAACGTTCATCTATGTCGTCGTCTGTGCGTCTAACAGATGATGACGCCAAGAAGTACGTCGACGCGCTGAACGAAGAAATGCTTTACGTTAAGCCACTTCCGGTGGACAAGTGCGTACTTGCAAATGCAAAGGGCCGCAACTACCCGCTCAATATTGCACCCGACGCGAAAACTCTTTCCAAGCCACCTGAGCCAAAGAACGAGCAGGCACGTTTAGATGCAATCGACGCGGGAAGATTTTCCGAGATCACGGACACTGAAGAACTTGATTTGATCTGCGAGCTATTGGCGCGCGAAATGAAGTGCGCTACGGGACTGGTGACATTGATTAGTGAGAAGGAGCAGCACGTGCTAGCATCCAATGTGCCGCCATTCCGACAGCTACATATGCCGCGAGAGCATTCGTTTTGTCAACATACAATCATGAATGACGAGCCTCTGCTAGTGCCGCATCCAGAAGCTGACATTCGGTTCCAGAACCTACCGACACTCGAAGAATACAAGCTGCGATTCTACCTCGGATTCCCACTCAAGGACGAAAACGATCTAGTAGTAGGCTCGGTATGTTGCATTGACAACGTTTCGCACGATGTGTCGGCATCACAGTACTCGGCCATGAAGAAACTTGCCGAGACAGCTTCCAAGGTGGTCCAAATCAAGGGCAAGCAAGCCCGAAAGGCGAAACCACTTCAAAGTTAGCGAAGTACCACTTGCCCACCCAAACGACCAATTGGAAGAAGTGAATTGCATTTGTATTATGGTCTAGGATAATATCACGTAGTTGTCATCCTTAGAATTTGCATGAGACACACTTCTTTCGTTTGCTCTTAGCATCACGTCATTTTCTTCTTTAGCGCGATATGGCAACTCGTTCTAGTATATCTTGTCACGCGAAGGACAGTAGTTTCTTTGCTCGATGCACAACAATGCCACAATTTGCAGCAATCCAGTAATTCTCCAATCTTTGTCGAAAATGTGATTAAAACTTGATGCTATTATCTGACTATTCAAATTTGGGTCATGGTCAATATTCTACTTTTCGAGCAGACGACACGTCTACACTGTTCGACGGTGCAAGTTGAGCAAGCTTAATGCTCGCCTTCTCTTTCGGCCTTAGATTGAGCTCTACAACTTGATGACGACTTTGATGCTGCATTGTAGGAATAATGCGCTTCGCTGTCGCATTGACTGCCATGCGAGCCATTTGCTTCTCAAAGAGTCCAGCTTGAGAAGCGGTCAGCCCTCTTGGCTCAACGACTTTATTGCAAGTAGAACAAATGAAAGTCAGAATGAGTGAGCGGGCACTAGTATATCTGAATTTACATGATACGCAATATTCGTCCTAATCGACGATGTTGTAAGTGCATGCTTCGACGCCATACAACGTTACATGCACTTTGAAGCGTACGCTCAAGTGTCGTTCCTTTAAAGCCTGACAGCTTCTTGTCGCACCCTTGCAGTATTCAGCTCATGCCATCACTTGACTTTTGTTTTGTAGTGTGAAATGCTCATTAAGAGTAAAAACAAGATCAAGTTGACCACTCGACGCGTCTTCTACCTGTAAAGACATTCGTTCGTTCACTCGTTCATCCTTTCATAACAAGATGCGTCCAGTAGCGTCTGGTATCTTATAGAGACGGCAGCAGCTCTCAAGATCAAGCTGTAGTAGCTGGGAGTAAGTAAGTATACGTGGCGTGCGAAGATTAAAGTAGGTGCGATGGCATCAAAGGTCCGCGCCCAGTCTAATCAAGGAAGCACGCAACGCTAGTCTTCAAAAACAAGCTCAGGACACAAGTAAATTATGTTCGAAGTGCCACCGGACGCTTTCATCGGTTCGATATGCTGCGTGCACAATGATTGTCAAAAGCGAGAACGCGCGAGTGTGTGGTGCTGCCTCTTCAAGTGAGTATACCAGCTTTCAAACTTCTGTTTCTTACACCAATTTCAAGCAGTCATTTCGATACTTAGCTCCTCGCCGCCAACCATCATTATCAGAACGACGCACATCATGGTCAAGTCGTATCTGCGCTACGAACGCTCGTGTTCCTTTGGCGTGATCGCCTCTGTGGAGGGCAACGTCATCTATGACGCCAGCGGTCGCTTTGCCATCTCTCCAGCGCTTCAGGACGTGGCTGTGTGGAACGTCCGCCAGGGCAACAAGGTGCGCGATCTAGTGGCGCCTGAAAGCGGCAGCGGTCAAGTGACGGCACTGGTCCTGAGTCCTGACGGCAATGATGTGGCCTGTGGATACTCGACAGGCGCTATTCGAGTGTTCAAATTGACCACTGGTGCACTGGTGGTGACGCTGGACGGCCACAAAAGTGCGGTGGAATCGCTGACGTACCGCTTTGACGGTGCAGAGCTGGCTTCGGGCTCTCGTGATACGGACGTGATCGTGTGGGACCTAGTGAGTCAGACAGGGCTCTTCCGACTCAAAGGACATAAGGACGCAGTGACGGCGCTGGCGTTCTTGGCTCACAGGACGTTGGTTTCGAGCTCCAAGGATACGCTCGTGAAAGTGTGGGACCTCGAGACGCAGCATTGCGTGCAGACGTGCGTGGGCCACAGAAATGAGGTGTGGTCGCTGGCAGTGAGCCCAAAAGGAGATCGGCTGCTGACAGGTGCGTCGGACAACCAGCTGCGTGTGTGGAGCGTGCAGCACGAGGATGGAAAAGAGGGGGAAACAGTGAAGCTTCTGGGATCCATCTATAGACAGAGCAATGACCGAGCGTCCAGAGTAGCCTACAGTCCCAATGGAGATCTGGTGGGTGTGCAGAGTGCAGGCAAGACGGTGGAGGTCTACCGCGTACGCTCGCTGGACGAGATCAGAAAGAAACGTCAACGCCGTGAGAAGCGACAACGTGAGAAGGCGAAGAAGAAACAGCAGCAGTTTGGAGAGACAGGAAAAGGCAAGCCAATTGTGATTTCCAAGGCGCAGGAAGCAGAGGAAGATGATGCAACTGACAACTCGGCTACGGACGAGCTGGAGCTGCTGTGTGTGGTGCGTTCATCTCACCGAGTCAAGTCGTTTGCTTTTTCTCCGGACGTGGCGAAGGACAAAACCACGTCGTTGATGCTTGGACTGCAGAACAACAGCATCGAGACATACACGCTGTCACCGAGTGCAACAACGCTCGAGGACCGATATGGAAAATCTCACGTACTTTCGTTGAGTGGACACCGATCGGATGTGCGCCAAGTGGCTATCAGCTCGGACGATCAGCTTATTTTGTCGCTGTCTGGTTCGTCTGTGAAGATCTGGAACGCTCGGTCACTGCAGTGTATTCGCACATTGAGCGATGGTTTATCGCTGGCGCTATCGGCAGTATTCGCACCAGGCAACATGCATGTTGTTGTGGGTACGAAGCTTGGTCAGTTGCTTCTGTTTGATCTGAGCTCAGGCGAGTGCATCTGGAAGGACGAGGAGGCTCACAATGGTAGTGCTGTCTGGTCCATCGATGTGCGACCAGACGGCCGTGGTATTGTTACTGGCGGTGCTGATCAGCACGTAAACTTTTGGGATTTTGAGATGCATCGTCCGGATGAGGCAGAGTCAAGCAGCGCGCTACGTCTGGGTCTTTCACATGCGCGTATGCTCAAAATGTCTGATGATGTGCTATGCGTCCGCTTTAGCAACACCAAGGACGCTAAGAAATTGGTAGTTGCGGTAGCTTTGCTCGATTGTACGGTCAAAGTGTTCCACGATGACTCGCTGAAGTTTTTCGTGAGCTTATATGGGCACAAGCTGCCAGTAATGTCGATGGACATTTCTTCAGACGATGCCATGCTGGTGACGGCATCTGCTGACAAGAATGTGAAGCTGTGGGGGCTTGATTTCGGTGACTGCCACAAATCAATCTTTGCGCACCAGGACAGTATTATGTGTGTGCGTTTTGTGCGCAAGACGCACTACTTCTTCACTGCATCGAAGGACAAGTCGATTGGCTATTGGGATGGCGATCACTTTGAGCGGATTCTGAAGATTGATCGCCAGCACTTTGGTGAAGTGTGGGGACTGGCAGTAAGCGGTGATGGCAGCTTCGTAGTGAGCTGTTCACAGGACCGCTCTTTGTGCAAATATGTACGTACGGAGGACCAGGTTTTCATTGAGGAAGAAAGGGAAAAGGAAATGGAGCAGCTCTTTGAAGACGAGCTGAGCAACAACAGCAATGACAAGAGACCTGCTCTGGGTAAGGAGAAGGGCGAGGATAACGAGGGTAGCAACGACAACTCAGCTTCGGCCGCTAAGCGCACAATTGAGTCGGTTCGTGCCGGTGAGAGTTTGATGGAAGCCATTGACTTGGCTGAAGCTGAGCTGCTGGCTATTGCAGACTTTGAGAGAGTGCAAAAGAAGAAGAGGAAAGAAGCTGCAACTGCCGCAAAGAAGCGCAAGCAGGAGAAGGACGTGGCTGCTGAGGAGGTTAATGCCAGTGCTTTGCCTGAATCTAAAGAGAAGAATGACGAGCAGGAGAAATCTAGCAAGCCGGAGAAAGCAGTGCGTCCGCCCAATATGCTGCTGCTGGGTTACTCGCCGCTCAAGTATGTGCTTCACACGCTGCGTCGGATCCGCCCGCATGACATGGAGGAGGCACTCATCGTGTTGCCGTTTGACTATGTCGAGCGCCTGATCCGCTTACTCCTCCAGCTGATCTCGAGTCATTTGGAAGTTGAATTCTGCTGTCGTGTTTTGCTCTTCTTGCTTAAGCTGCATAACTCGGCCATTTGTGCGCGTGTGGGGCTTTTCAACGAGCTTGAGCTGCTATGGCATCGATTGCGTTCACAGCTTGTGGAGAACAAGAGTCGCATTGGCTTCAATCTGGCTGGTCTCAAGTATTTAAAGCGCACCATAGACGAAGAGCGGACTGGTTTCGTTCAGGAGATTGCCGCCATACCCAGTCGCAACAAGAAGCGTAAGGTTGAAGCGTAGTCCATGGCGAAAATAGGCAATAGAACCTCATTTAGGTAGTCAGTGATATACAGTTTAAAATGCAGTATAGCATGAACACGTGATGAGACTTCCATTATTTGAGCTGATCCTGTGACTATAATGAAGCAAAAAGACAAGTCAACCGCCGCTGAGCCTATCAACAAGAAACAGCGGATACTAAGCAGCCCACGTCCAAGCAGTCCACCTCCATTTGACCAACAAGCCATTGAAGGGTTCATCCGTGACGGCTTTGTGCTGCTGTCAGAGGCTTTTTCATCATCCACCGCTCACAAGTGTCGCGATTTGATTTGGCAGCGATTGGCCCAGGATGGCATTACGAAGGAAGCGTCCACATGGGTTGAAAGATACGGCATTTCAGGTCAGTGGCGATGGCGCAGACCGATAATATGATAGACAGGGTGAGGCGCTCATTGTGTATGCTACGTTATGTTACTTTGTTCCATGCAGAGCTCTACACAGCAAAGGACAACCCCGTATGGAATGATGTCATGACACTGCGTCTTAAGCGAGCAATAGACCAACTATGCGGCAAGGACCGGTGGGAAGATTTTGGTCTTGGGTGGTGGATGATTACATTTCCAAACCAGGCAGAGCCGCCGTGGGAGGCTGCAGGCAACTGGCACGTGGATGGTGCGTCGTACCAGCACCACGTGGACAGCCAGGAGTCGGGACTGGTGGCAATTTTCCTCTTCTCCGATATCGGACCGGGTGAAGGGGGCACGGCGTTGTCTGTGGGATCACACAAACGAATTGCGAGACTCATAGAGAAGAGCGAGCCGCGGGGGATGAAAGGCAGTTCCGTGAGCTACCAGGCCAAACAGTTTCGACGCCGAGAGGTTGTCGAGGTAAACGGCAAAGCTGGCGACGTGATGCTCGTACATCCGTTCTTGCTTCATGCTCGCAGTAAGAATCTAGGACAAAAGGGGGTGGAGTCGGTGCGTATCATGTGCAACCCGAATATACGACTGCACCGCAAGATGAACTTGAACCGAAAGGACGGAGACTTTAGTCCAGTGGAACAGGCAATTGTTGACGCGTTGCAAGAACAAATTGGATGGTTCGATGGCAGAGGAATACTAATATAATACCAGGCTTTTACTTAGGTTGACTACTCGATGCGTTCTCTTCTGCTCGGTATTCAAGACTGACCTGGGTTGACACTTTGTTTCTACATGCTGCTCGCTTTGTTCCTAGCTACAACGCCTCTATGTATTTCTGAATTCGTAGCATTTCTTCAGCGCTTGAGGAGCCAGCCTCACATTCTCGCATGTTCTCTTCTTCAACGGCATAGTGTTTACGCCATATCAAGCAGGCAAAATCGGCTGGCGGCATTGCAAGCGCCGATGCACCCGTTTGCAACGCTTGTTTCAAGTCTTTTGCAGGACCTGGCGCACGATTTTTGATGCCTTGCTCCAGTCTCCATATGCCACGCCCGTCTTCTTCTTCACCATCGAAGCAACTGTTACATCGACCATCGACCATCGACCACTACGCGAGGCATACACTTCTTTTCACTACAGGAACGGCCGGAACTGCAGCAAAAACTTCGCATTCCTGCTACAACCGCTACAGATACTTGCGATGTTAAACGATGGCATGGCTGCAAGGATCCTGTCGCCATTTCATCATTCCCTCGTGCTACGCACAAAATTGGTTGAAGCCAGCCATATGACTGCAGTTCATTTGCATGACGTCACGGTTGTTACAACGTTTAAGTCGGCAAATCTAGCGCAGACAATCCCTTTCCTTCTTGCGCCTCCATGCTCTTGCTGTAGACAGAAGGACCCCTCTCCCAGCAGTACACAGCGCCTGCGTCCTGGGATCTAGTCCAATGACGACGTCAGGCACGTATCTCCCAATAGCGCTGATTCGTTGATCTTACTCGTGTTCGTCGTGGGTACATACAACAGCGAGAGTGCTTGAACTTCCTTCTCATTTGGCACCTCTTCCAAGCTCTTCTTGACCGTGCTCTAAAACTTCCAAAGCAGAGCGCTAAAACTGTTTTGTTCCATTCCATCTGGTGTGAGAGCGACTCGTGTGCAGCGCTTCTATCACATCGTCTTGTCGGTACTAGATACTTGCATGGTAGCTCTCACAAGACTTTTCTTCTCGTGCTATATGAGCCCTCCAAGGACGATATTTACGAAGCTTTGAGGAGGTGATCGCGAATCCTTACGCCAGCGTTGACTGCCAGCTGCTCATGGATGAGAATAGAGATTTCTCGAGTCCATGTTCTACTCTCTGCCCCGGATACACACGGATGTTTTCCCACATATTGAGATTCTTCTGTGCAATGAGACGCGTCTGAGGAGTTGCGGCCATGCCCTAACAGCAGTGGACAAAAACGACCTTGTCAAATGTAGTCACAAAGAGGGAGATCATCCTTGTGCTTTCATCTAGACTTGTTTTAGCGCATGCAAGCTGCGTCAGATCTCGTCTTGAAGAAGAGGATCACGGTAGATGGTATTGAGCTGAAACGTGACGCTACTATAGCCTTTTCTCTCTTTGCAAGCGCTCTTCCTGATCGTACTAAAAACCGCTTTTTCTCGGCAACTTACGTTCTGTCTATGCTTGGAGCTCCACCTCAGTCACGTTCAGTAAAACTTGGCTTGGGTCGTCAATGCACAGTATAAAAACGCCGTTGCTAGAATCTCTTCCCGCTTGTGGGATCCTCATGGCGCAAATAGAGAAGCGGATGTACAGGGACTGGACCGTCTCGGTAAAGTCCTCATGTCTCTCGACTAGAACATCAACAAGCGCTGCCGCACGTTAAGAGCAGGCTTTAGTGGCTACACGACTGGTTGGAAAAGTTGCAATACCTTCCCGATCAACGTAACGTCCTATTGCGCATGCCTCAAGCTTTAGAAGCGAGCACGGGTGGTTCCACATAATTTATCCTCATGAATACAAGACTTTCTGCCTCTGCTTCGTCTGCAGTCGCCTATTTATCTCCGGTTCAAGTCAACTTGACGACCCTTTCGACGATGACTTTTTAGCCAATCCGAATCGATTCGGCCTTTTCGCAGGCGGAAGCCAACATTGTCGAGATAACTTAGTCCAAAGCATCTTTTGACTTGTCTCACAAGGAGAAAGGAGTGATTCAGTGGGGCTATTTGCGATGCCCAGTAAGTCGCGTCAACGAGGGTTGGCATGATCAAGGGGATGAATGAGCCTTTACCCATGATCCCACATTAGTAATCTGATTTGACATGCCCGCCGAAATTGCGCTAAATCAGTACTCCATCGTTTTAATGAGACCAAATCGTTGCTTGCCTGGATAAAATCAAAGGAACGACAAAGAGCAATAACCATGGATTTGCCCTGTCAATTGACAGTTAATCTCTTTAGCTTGATTTCATCAGATGTCTTTCACATGAACTTGTATCGAAATTCCCGAGATTTTGAACCTTATTGTAGGATGTTTTCCTTCTTCTTATACTTCAGTATACAAGCTTTGTCGGCAACAGAGTCCGTCCAAGGCTGTCGTCTCTCCCAGATTTTTCCTTCCCATCTCAACAGTATCTCCTGTAGTCCCACCAGCACAATACGGTGAAAACCCCGCGCTGAAGAAGGTCCATGACACAACGTGATCAGTCTGCAAGAACTCTTACGAAACAGCTCGAGTGTCGACACTCTACTGATGACTATCGATACTGATGGCCCCCAGCGTCGCTACGTGCGGGCTAGTGACCGACGTCTGGCTGAATTAGCAGCTCAAGCTGCAGCTCGCGTCGATGTCGAGGCGTTGCAGTATCGACGCACTGTCTCGACTGGCGTTGTGACGGAGCGCTCCTTTGACGGCACGATTGTCACGGCCACGAATATCGTCGAGTGTTCCCTTGCTGAAATGCGTGGCATCTTGGCGTCGCCTACCAACGATCGCTATACAAATGTAATGCGAGAATTGTTTGGTCAGGACTTTATCTATGGGGCTATCGTCCATCACGCCGAGGAGATCACGACGGAGGACGTGACGGTCAGGACAGCGACGTTTCTAAAGCGTCACTTGCTTGCCCGCAATGAACAATGGTGTTTCGTCACTGCTTTGAATACACCGGAAGCCTTGAATAACAACGACACGAAGGGGTTCACGGTTGCAATGACGTCGCTGCATCCAGACGATGTCTTTACTGGCAAAGCTCAAGCTGTGAATGTCACTCACATCCAAGGATTATCAGTGCTTTATCTCGTCACTGCTGAACCACAGAGGGCAATGAAGAAGGGACGAGCGAAGCAAGCCGTCCGAGTCACCTTTTGCGCCCACGTGACGACATCCCCCAGCATAGTCAAAGCTTCACCCTTTCGGTGGTTCGCGTTGACGGGAAATCGTGAAGAAGCCGACGATGCATCGGATGGAACTGTGGTCGCACGAGTAGGGCAACTTGCAAATACACTAAAGCAATTCCAAGCGGCAGTGCGTCTACGTCGACTTGACGCCCAGGTACTTGCCGATTTGCGCAAGGTACGACCCAGTAACTCGCGTTGTGCCTGTTGCACGCGCCGTATTGGTGTCATAAAGAGCTTATTCAGCATGGCAAAGGGAGAAACTTCATCACGGGGTTCCAAGCGCTGCCAATTGTGCGGCTTTCTTGTCTGTGCTCGTTGTGTGTGCACGATCGGCAAAAGCTTGAATATGTCGGAACCTTCAGCCAGTGGTATCAAGTACAGCCAAAGTGTGCATCTTTGTGAGCACTGCATGCAGCGTGTAGACGATGCTGACTATGACAATTACTGCGCTTCCAATGGTAGTTTGTCGCCTTTGTCTCTCCAACCTGATGGTCCTGACGCGGAGCCACCCAGTGCAGTGATTGCACGAGCTCTTAGCCAAGTGCTTGGCAACGCTTCACGAGATGAAAAGCCCGTTGTCATCCGAGTGATCAAGCATCTCCTCAGTCCAAAACAGGAATACAACAAGTTCTGTGCTAACTCAGTGGCGTTGGCCACGAGCTTGGGCCACTTGGCGAAGGATTACGGCTTCTCGAAGGAAATCCCAAATCTAGAGGTGAAGCAAGTGCCTGAATATACTCCTGAAGCTCCAGAAACGAATGATGTTCCTCCGATCGCCGGTGCCTCAGGACGTAAATATGCACTACAATATGCCGATCTGCTTGATGACGATGCAGCGACAGTTGCTGCCGAAGAAGATGCCGAAGATACTGAAGATGTTGAAGACACTGAAGATGGTGAAGACGTTGACAAGGTCGTCAATATCGCGCGTCATCCTGTACCACCTGACGAAAACCAGCGACTGCAATGGATTGACAATCATCCCAACATTGTTTCGCATATGATGGATTTTCCTGACCTAGAGCTACTGTGTAACATTGCTCGTCAAGAACTCAAGTGTGACGCGACGTTAGTTACCATTATTGATCCCAATGTCGTGCACATTGTGGCCTCCACTGATCCTTCTTGGCGAGGGCTTCAGATTCCTCGTGACCATGCCATTTGTAATCATGCGCTGATGAACCAAGAACCGCTGCTAGTTCGTTTCCCCGAAGCCGATGTACGTTTCAGTGCAGTTGACATTGTGCGTCGTGACGGTGTCCGATTTTACCTCGGCTTTCCTATCAAGATCTCCTACCCGGATTATGGCGGGTCAATTGCTGTTGGAACGTTCTGCTGCATTCACACGAGTGGAACTCGTGACGTATCGGAATCCCAGTATGCGCTCATGGCGACGCTTGTGGAAGGGGTGATAAGTGTCATGGAGAGCCGAGCATCATGTTTACTGGAGAATTAGACGAAAGCTCTTGGGCTGTTTGTGAAAGACAAAGAGGTAGAATGCCCAAGGTTTGTAGCTTGCCACCTATGACCTGCACGTTTGTTGATCTTCGAGGGTAGAATGACCAATGAAGCAGGGGCAACGCGATCAGTAAGACAAAAGCATCTCGAGACTTGTGTACTGCAACTAGCGTAGTACCAGGGTCTACACGTCGCTGATGGCCCCCGTCGGATGGAGAAAAGTCGAAGTAGAACCGAAGACAATATCGTTAAAACAAGTTGGCTGCGACTAAAGAGTGCGTTGGCTACGGTGTGAAGCATCAATATGAGTACTGATCCCATGATTGCCCACATAATGCGGCGCTGTTACGGAATACACCCGAGCAGAACGTACGAATGAGTGTCATGAGTGCTACATGGGTCATGTTCTTCACTCTGTGTGTGTTGACATGTAGACGTCATACATTTTCATGTTTAGGTTCATTGATTCGTGGTATCTACAATCACGATGCTGATGTTGCAGTTCAAGTAATCCACAGTCGAGCTACAGAGCATAGCAAGCTCTGTTAGCAACTATTCGCAATACCGCCAAGTCGCTCCTTTTCGTGCATCTCGGACCGATTCCTTTGCAGCATTGATGACACTTCATGGCGTTAGCCAGGACGCACCGGTGAAAAGGACACTGTCAAGTGTGACAAGAGACATCTGCTCCTTGAATTTTGGTGCGAGCATGATTGGTTGGTGTTTCCCGTCTGCTTCCTGGTTTATGACATACGGCATCGTAATGAGAACGGAAGCTTTTGGGGCACTAAATGACGAGATTGGTAGCAAGCGAGTCAACGTTTCCTCGACAGGAGTTTGCTGCACTTTAAAAGGTCTTAATCATTCGCTACCAACTCGCACAAACATCGTGCGTGAAGCACTGCGCGTCTTCATTTCCTGATGAAGATTAACAGCGCAGTCCCCGTAGAATAGAGAGAGCGCTGCTTACATGCAGCAGTTCGGTACAACAGCTGCAATGTGGGTTCTTAATGGGGAAAACCAGTGCAGCACAGCCTGCTAGCAATTGCGACAACGCACCGCTTCTAACTACCAAGAGCGTCCATGCTAACATTGTGCTGTGCATGAATGTCCTGCCACTTGCGTCGTCGCTTTTCCTTGCAGCACCTCCATATCCTTTGATTCTTTACCACAATGTCGGACGGAGCGACGTACAGCAGATAAAGCCCTTGGAGCACACACATCCTCATAAGGGCGCTTCACCAATCCGTGCATCACGTGCAAGTGACAAGGCCGACGAGCTACGGACACACGCTGACATTGACACACTGCAGGATACTTGAGTAGCAGCATCTTGCTCCTTGACGCACTCGAATGCCGATGGCGAGTCCAGACACACAACCATGACGACTTCACCGTCATTGGCGACACAACAAATTGTAGTATGAACATTTCTCTTTTGCTTGGTAGCAGCATTGACAGCGCTTTTACAAGTTTAACGAGACTGACGCTCCCACGCATCCATGAGCTCTAAACAGAATTCCGCGAGTTGACCACTCAGCAGCAGCCGCTGGACGAGCCGCCGCACCTCGAAATCGGACGACGAAATGCAGCTACACAGCGCTGGGTACATTTCCATGATACTACGCGGCTGCATATCCACCTCCAATGCACTTGTCAACAACACCACCACCCTCTCGCGCGATGCTACGACCTGAACATCGTTCATCGACGATGAGAATGAGGATTGAGCCGACACGTTGGACGACTGCGACGTCGAGAGAGCAGAAGTATCCAAGTCGGCAAAGCGCAGCAAGGCCGTATTACAGCACGCAACAAGACGGGCACGGGCGAACGACGCCAATTCCTGATTTGCCATTTGGATGCACATCGTGGCCAATTGACGCACGTAACATCGCACGATCGACTTGTTGTGCTCCACTGCGTCGATACCTGAGCACAGCACTGCGATCAGGTCGCCAATAAACGCATTGTACTGTTGTCCAACGTGAGCCTTGACGTCGTTGCCATCACCAAGCAGCGCGATAGTGCTGTCCACCACGCACTCTAAGACGCTCAGAACCAGCACTTCATCTTCTTCTGACTGCACACACGACGGGAATTTGCCCTTATTTGGCTGGACAAAGCCTACAATTGTTTCAAGCAAGGGCCTCCAGCACGCTTCTGCCAGTCGGACAGCCACGAGTCCGCTTGAGATAACGACCACAAGTACACGTAGAGCATGTTTCCACAACTGCGTCGCCGCTTTCTGCGCTGCCGTCATGGGCTTATCCGCCGGACTTGATTCCGGTGTCATGTTGCTCGCATCAAACTTTACGAATGGCTGGATGCAAAAGAGAACCAATAGAAAGCGCTTCTCCTTGGCTTCATTGGATACGCTCGCGTACAGCTTTGCCAACGACGTGAGTGCGTGACGTGTGAAGAAAACGAGATCCTTTGCCGATGACTGGGTCACGTACCCTACAAGCTGATCCAGCATTTTTGTGTGAACTTCCGGGTGAGCCGCAAAGGAGCCACACTCTTCAAACGCGTTGAGTACGCGCGACTGCAAGCTGTTTGTGGTAATGTTGGTGATCGTTTTCGTCACGACTCCATTGTCGATTGTAGGTGTGCCAAGCACATGGCGCGACGTCAACACTGCAAACAGATCCAGCATTTTCTCCACGTTGCGCACGTTCTTGAATTCGTACTCTTTTGCCTGCATGTAAAGCGTCACCAGCACCGATACCACAGCGCTCGCAATTTCCTGCTCGTCGTCTTCTTTCCAGGGAAGCACCGGATTCTTGTCCTTTTCAGCAGCAATTTGCCTCTCATCGCACAGGCGCAGCAGTTGATCGAATGCCTCGTTCCAGAGCAAAGGATCGCGCGATACTGGGGCCGACGTGGTACGTCGAGAAGCTGACGAAGCAGACGTTGGCGTCGATGAAGAGACGAGAGCACCTCCAACAACGCGCATGCCAACTCCTGCACGAACAGGCTGCGACATCGCAATCTGATCGAAATCTCCCGCTGAAGAGACTTGTAATAGCGTTTGGAGCGTCTTGATGGCCGCAAGCACAACTTCTTTGGGCATTCCAAAGGCGGCATTCAGCGCGACGTGCTGAAGCAGCGCTCTCCAAATGGTTGCAAACCACGTCGTGTGCTGTAGCAGGTAGTGCCAATTGGTCTCTAACACGCGACTGATTCCAGTGAGCATGAGCACTCGCGACTCGTTCCATTGTTTCTCGATATTGTCGCGCGAGTGGTGAAGCTTGTAAGTGGTAGAGGCCTTGGACTCGTCCTTTGCAAGCAAACGGGAGCTCTTTTCTGTCTGAGTCTCGCACAATTTGGTAGCAAGGGGCAAGACGGTCGAGTTGATGAACAATTGCCACTCGCTTAGGTCGAATTGAGCCCCGTACGTCACTGCTGTGCCAAACAGCGTGTTGATGGCACTATTCCGTACTTCAGCTCGTTCATTCAATGCTACAAAGCTGAACTCTGCAAAGATGCACCCCCATTGACTTTGTGTTCGCTTGCTGCCGTCGGGGACTTGCCGCGCTTTCTGTTTTCCAATCACATCAGCTACACTCCAGAGCTCATTCACCGCTGTCAGACTAATATTGACATCCTTTGCACGACTACTAAACCGTCCAATGCACTTGATGCAATCCGGGAGATAAGCACTAGGAATTGACACGACCAAGTCGTCAACAATGAGGCGTAAACACTTGAAAGCGAGCACCTGCGTCTTGCCGTCTCCGATCTCGCAAGCTTCTTGCACTGCAGCTAATACCAGCGGCCAGCCAGTGTTGATAAGATGACCACACGCGTTAAGCAGTTCAAGCATGTCAGTCAAAGTACGATCTTTCATGCCCGAGCGTGCCAACTTGAGCAAGGGCACAAACAGCTCTTGCTGATCAAAGACATGGGGGAATGCAGGAGTTTCTTCGTTCTTGATCGCAACACGATCGTCCAGTGGCAGCTTTGCAGTAGGCGATGCACTATTGACGACATGTTGCAGGGCCTTCTGCATGAGTTGCAGGATACTATCCGTAGTAAACATCTGGAATTGACTTAGCTGGGGAAATTTGGCTGTCGTTGGCAGAGCGTGGGGCTCAAGCGTGCTCATGAAGACGAGTTCACGCATCACTTCCTCAAAGCACCGCTTGCTGCTTGACGCTAACTGAGTCAGCATACGTAAAGTAAAACATGGCACAAAGGTGCCCGAGCCGGTGAGGCCCACACCCAAGTAATTCTGGTAGATTTTCATGTGATGATTGCTCGTGGGACTGGCCGTATCGCCATCATCCGCTAGTGTCCGATCTTCGCTAGATGATGCCACGCTAGCTGATTCACCGCTTGACTCTGAGTCTCGGTTCAGCATTGGGAGACCCACTTGATCCCACGACACTCTTTGAACTGCAGCTAGCAACTTACGTAGTGCAGCACTACTCAGCTTAAGCGCATCACGAAAAAAATCCACAATCGATTTACTGAGCATCACAAGCTGCTGCTCCACGTCCTCATCTTCGACTCGAAAGGCGCTAATACGATAGCTTTTCGTCGGTAGCTTTTGCTGCCCGTTCTTCAGCTTAGGATCCGTGAGACCTACAATGATCTCAAAGCCTTCGAGCAGCACACACCACTCCGTCTGTGAAAGTTCTTCCTCCATGACGTGTGCAGCACCGAAAAGGGCCTTCATCGCGTGCACCTCACGCCAGCTAATTACCACAAGACAGCTTTCACCATCGTCTGCTGCTGTTTCATCTAGATAGTCGCTGGACCCGCTGCTACCAGGGCCAGTCGTTGAAATGGACCCCTTTGAGTTTCCTCGAATACCATCCGGCAATGGAAAGGAAAAGCCACATAAGGCTCGCAAGCAAGTCAGCACGACCTCGTCCATCTGCTTGCACCATGCGTCCCTCGCAGCTTGACTCTGCATGTTTGCTCGAAGCCGTGACGCAACCGTAGCCAGCACATGGTATGACTTGAGAGACATGGTGACAAGGTCGACTTCGCGGCAGTGCCGCATCACGCAATTCATCGACTGAACTACTGCAGGGGCGACGACGGCAACGCACGCCTTGGCAAGCTTTTCACACACCATTTCATTGTCAGTAGATCTCGATAGCTCAAACACCGAGGCGGCCATATTGCACTGACACGAAGCAGCAACACGGACTGCCATGTAAAATTGCTGGAGCACGGGTGTTTCTTGCTCGTTGAGCAACTCGAGACCTGAGCGAGGGGCAGCTGCGTCTAATCCTTGAGGTCGAAAATCGGATGGAGGTGACGTCATGATCACTGAAGACGTGGTGCGAGTGATAGCGACGAGCACCCCATCGGGGTAATTCACCATGGCAGCAACCATGTCAGGCTCTAGACACACGCGATTCATAACTTCCAGTGACAAAAGAACGGGCCACGTGACGAAATTGATGCCTCCTCCTCCAGTCGCAGCCGTGTTGGAAACGCTAGCGTTCGATAAACTCGAATGGGTGAGAAAGTTCTTGGCGTCTTTGAAATTCGCAATGGCATTTACCGCATAAAACTTTGCATCGGGTGACTTGGACGGTTGCGTTGTTGCTGGTACTTTGGACGAATCTGGAGTTGTGTACGTCCCCGTGGCGATGATTTCAAGCAGCACGTGCAAAATTGTAGCGCATTCGCTATCAAAACAATTGGCAAAATGACAGAGTAAGGTGCTGGCGAGTCGCATGCCACGAACAAGCAGCGGGAAGAAGGGACTCGCTGCACCGTTCGTGTTGCTGCTCGTGATTGACGTATTTGCCGGTCCAGTAATGCCAGAGCCTGCAGACCCGCCCTGCCTGTCATTACAGCCCATCTCGAGCACAGACTGCACGAGCGGAGTCATGTGTTGCTTCAAGACAGCCTTGAATTCGATATCAAGGCGAAAGAGTCCGTAATGGGACGCCAGGACCGTCTCGAGTAATTCAACCCCCAACGCAGCACTCATTGGCGACACTGCCGTGCGCTTGAGCCACATGCCGCTCTTCTCTCGACTCATAAAGCACAGCTCTTGGAACAGCAGCACTCCCACATGTTTGGCCTCTGGGCTTGAATCCACTTTGCCAAACGCCAGCGACACGAGCTGCCGAATCGTCATGGCTGCGGTATTCCCCACTACGGAACTCACACTGCTGCTAACTGCATAGAGATGCATACCGATCCATACAGCCTGCATCACCATGTCTTCATTGCCCACCAACTCGCTCTCTGTGTCATTCGAGTCATACAATAGTCCAGTCAGCATACACATAGCCTAAAGCTGGAAATGCAAAACCTAATCGGACCTGAAGCTTGACCATCCTGTAGCGTCCTGACCTGCGACGACGACCTGCCTGACCCCTTCTTCTTCTCCTCGTAAGCCAGCGTCATGAGTTGAAGTAGCGTCTGGAGCAACTTGACCTGTACATCAGCATGTGTATTTTTCTCGGCTTGGATCTGCAGGACGCGCAGGATGCTGCCTACACTGACAGGTTCAATAGCGTCCCAGCTAACGAGACGCTGTATACTAGCCAGTGCCAGCACCAAGATCTTGTGTGACGCATTCGTGTGATTGCAGACCAGAAGAAAAGGCCGCAGGACGCTCTCGCTCTGGAACAAACTATGGCCTGGACCTGGAGCACGTCCTTCCACGCGCAGGAGCGCCGCATACTGCTGCTGTAAAACCGGCAGCGTCTGCAGCGCCCGATCTACCGCTTCCTTTACTACTGGATACTTGCGCTTGGCCTCAGCCCGCAACGCGTGCAGGTCGACGGCTAGCTGCCGCAGGAAATCCATCACAGGAGCGTTAGACGCAGGAAGCCAAATAGAGTGCTCTTCAAATGGAGAGTAGCTCGAGTATACTAACGCTACTTAATGATGCAGTGTATACGTCTGTGTGAAGTAGACGTCTATCCTGTCAACTTGTTCGAATGTATAGATCGCGAAAATTAGGAACAAAGTACTGTCAATTATGTCAATGAACTTAACGAAGCGTGGGGTTTCCTGCGTCAGTGGACGATAACGTCAAATTTCGAGTGAACCGATATATTAGGTATCAGCTATCACAAGAATCAACTGAGCGACTTTACTGTCTATTTGCCTAGTGTCGTCCCGCGGTGATCAAGACGCAGCCACCCAACGGAGGTGGAGAACAGAGAATTGACCCACAACCAGTGGGCCCTGGTGGACCACCCCCAGCTGCATAAAGAATAGCGGTTCTATTGGAAGCAATCACAAGGTACTGTACGAAGGCAGAGAGTGCAGATCCAATACCTGCTGAAGCGTCAGTACCAGGGTTAGTACGTTGGAGTAGTCAGGGAGGGCTGCTACAACTAAAACTAATGAACTCACTTCGCTATTTGCTTTATACGCCACACCTAGTTGAGATAAAGGCTGCGCTACTGTACAAAATTCTGCTCGCAAGAACGTTGGGGTTGAAGGTGCGGTATGTCGTGTCATGGTCAAAGGCAACGAGAATTGTCGAATGTGGTGATGGATATAGTCGCAACATTGATTGCATATTCTGAAACGAATTACAGTAAACGCACGTCATAAAGCCCTGAGTGTATAAAACCTTCATCTTTCCAGCATCTCAAGCACTCTTCGCAGCAGTTGTGTGTATTTGCGCTCGTATACCCAGCATATGGAGAATCGAATGACTGCATAGAGCATTGCAAATATGACCGAGAGATCTGGGGTCGCAGAAAAAGATTTTTGCTAGCGAGCTGGCACCGATTGCGGCCTGTCCAGATCACATGTAGTGGAATAGCGCCGAGTGCGTGCCAAACGTCACCGGTGATATTGGCACGCTCACTCCAGGTATCACTACTATAGCTTGTTACCGAGCGCAATGTCGAGCCTCATCAATTTACTGCAAAGATCGAAGCAACTAATCCAAGCACTTGTCGTCACAAATGTGGCGTAAGCGCGCAGTTACACGTACGCCGTGATCTTAAGTCGTCGACGAGTTACGAGTACGTCATCATCGGGTGCAGTCTATTCGGCAATTTCGGAGGTACATAGATGCATAGGTGCTGATCGCTGGGATTACGTATGCTCGGGTGCTATACCTACTACACCCGAGGTGTGGTCGTAGACGTCTCACATTGCTGTTTGACAGTTCGCTCAGCGCGTACATTAAGCGTAACGCGATATAGATCCAACTGTACTTAGCTCGCACCAAATCGCTTCACATCGATGTCACTTCTCGATGCAGTGGTGGCAGGCGACGTGGACATGGTGATACATGACCCGTTGGAGATCATGTGGCACCATTTGCATCCAGACTAGCGTGCCGTGTGCGGCCGATCTGATTCCACGCCGACATAGAACTGTGCCCACTACGAACAGACAATGCGCTCGTGACGACTACGTACCCATGACGTCTCGGGTTGGTTTCAAAGCTGCAGCGCAGCTTTCGGCTACACATCTCGCGCGTTTATGATCTGCGGTCGCTCATTGACTTCATGGTTGAAGGTGCAACGTGGCCGATCCGCAAAACTTTGAGGGTACACATGCCGACGTATAGAGCCACTTGATCAGTTCTCCTCGACTGTTATAGCTCGACCTGTGCTTTGACCCTCAGCGTATGCTAATATTTCCTGTGCGCAACTGCAACAGGAAATATGTGGATCAGCGTAGAAGACCTACACAAACTATTATATCATACATAGACAAGAGCTTTCACTCGCTCATCCTCAATGTTGCCGCCTACAACTCAAGTTATGGCTCATATCAAGCTCTACTAAAGCCCAGAGCTTCAAGAACCATGTGATACCAAGACATAAAACGCAATTACGGGTGCTTTAAGGTATCGAGTCTCAAGCTGGTCATGATGCGCCAAGCGACACGGCTTTGATGAACGGTCTGAGCTCCAACCACCTCAATCGTTTTGATAGGCTCGTGTTAACTAAAGAATATAGCGAGACGAGGAAACGGGGAGACCAGAGGGGGCGAAGAGATCGAAGACATCGAAGGAAGCGAAGCGACCGTAGACATAGACACTTGTGTACAAATGGGAAGATTCGAAAGTGATTACCGTAAGAGTTATGCCGTAGTATACTAATCTTTGAATTCGGATTGTAGCGATA
>NQFO01000902.1:0-13210 GCA_003991265.1 Pseudoperonospora humuli
CCGGCATCATATGGCCACAACAAGATGAAGATTATGGAGCTAAGTGGAATGGAAGCTCGGACAAATCGTTCAAGCATGCAACAGCGTCTTTGGTTCTGCAGCAACATGGGAAAGCATTGGTCTTAGATTGAAGGAACCCAGTTTAATAGAGGCATATGGTTCAAGATCTAACACGGTCTCTTTTGTCTGCAAGTTGTTTCGAGCGACGCGCTAAAGCTGAATTTGATGCAGCAGCAGCTCGACAGGCAACAAACTGGAGTCATTCGTTAGTACAACATCAAAGTGTTGAAGATAGAGGTCGAGTTTTTCCTCGGCACCATCGTTCAAAAAGCCAATGCGCACAATGTCGTCCTCCTTGCAGTCCAGTCCGTTGGCCATATTGGCGTCGCCTAGTGAATCTCCCAATAGCAAGACATTGTGGCGTTTTTCCAGTTGGCACCGGTTCCAGAAATCTGTCTCGACTAGCGCACTTGCGTTCTTATTGAGACTGTGAATAAGCTAAAACCAGCACGATACACACACGACAATCAGTCCCTCGCAGCGTGCAATCTAGAGCCCCGCAGAGAAAATCAGTGTTGGCACATTCTCGCGTGCCAGCACTTCAAAAATCTCCATGAACCCTTCTCGAAGCCTAATGTCGCTCTCCTCCACTGCCTTTAAAAGCGCTTTCTTCGACACGCCATGTTTGATCATAAGGTCGTGTGTTTTCGTCCACCACTCGATCACAAAAGGAAGTTTTTCTTCGTTTGTCAGTGTAGCAGATTGCTCAATCGGATAATATGTCGCAAAAATCTCGCGTGCAATCGTCTCCGCGTGCGGGCTTAAGGCTTCGCTCTCCATCAAAAGACTATGCGTACTTAAAGCTTGGTCGTCTATCATAACGGACACACATGTCAAACGATGAGATACTTGAACCATCATTTTTGACCAAGTCTGTAGGCACCTGTGGGCTTATAAGCAGGAGTCAAAAAGTTATTGACAGGAATTAGCTTCGGATCGCGCACAAACATCATGGGTTTTCCTGGCGATCGACGACAAATGGAACTTGATGCAAAGCGCGCAGCTTTCACATTGTTGAGGTCGTTTAAAGCAGACGAAGTGGTAGCAAAGACCAGTCCTACTGATCTGCACAGGAAGAACAGGAAGCTTCAGGAGAAAATGGGCCAAAACTAGACCCTATCTCCACGGCGATGACGGCAAATGAGTCAAGCAAATCGTGGAGAAAACCTCGAGATATTTTCGAAGAAAAGCAAAAAGGACCTCTTCACTCCCGTTCACTGATATCAAGTGCCAAGTGTTTGGCTTGTCACGCTACGAGGGAGAGAGAGAGAACGAAAGAAAGAAAGAGAGAGAAAGAGCCTTTAGTGTCTCCATGAGCTACTCGAAAATAATATGTGGAAAATAAGGGCTAAAAATTCCCGACCGCCTATAATATGCCCAATTCCTCAACCCACACATAAACGGTCAATTTTTTCCCTTAAGTCTCATCTGCTTGGTGCTCCACGTTGTCGTGCGTGACAGGCCGCAGCACCAGTCGACAAGACTAAGCGGCATCTCGTGAGGGTCCTCTCCTTCCTCGTACCTATCAAGACATGATCGAGACGGACATGGAGAGCCATTTACCGACCAAAGCTCGTGCCAAGCCACGGATGAAGAAACCATCGGCTTTTGAGAACACGGAGGATCTAAAGCACATGAAGAAGATTAAACGCAGGTGTGTCATGTTTACTTTAACAAGAAATCAATACAAATGGATTGGTTCTAAGCTCGTGGTTGATACAGACGTGCAATGCAAAAGCGATGGGAGACTGCGGACGTGGACGAAGACGACCACGAGAGACGGCACGGGGAGATGGAACACGTGCCACTAGGACCAGAGAGTTTGCAGCTAATGCAGCGATTGCATGAAGGCCAGCGATACGATCGTCAGCCGAGACTAATGCCCGAGATTGAGGGTGTTAAGAGTTTATCGCATCATGAAGCTCAAGTAGATGTCAAGACGATTCAACACCAACTTGCAGCGTTTGAAGCTAGTGCTGGGATGAAATTACCACGAGGACGTCCAAATGTTGGGGACAAGAATCATCGTCGTCTTGTTCTTGAGGAGGAGATTGACAGCAAGGAAGACACGGCACCAGGTTTAAAGAATCGACGCGCGAGATCCAGTGGAGTCATTGCACCCGAGGAAATCATTGAAACATTGCCGGCTGCTCGACGTGCGGTGCGCATCACGCAACGTGAACTACGAGCCATGAGGATCGAACGGGAAGACCTTGAACGGGCTTTTGTCAGGCACCGCTGCACGTTGCTGTGGCAAGTAGGCGAGATGAAGCGGATGCAAAAGCAGCAGGATCGTGTGACCCGTGCGCTGAGTCAGGAGGTTGTGAGGACGGCAAAGGGCTTGGAGTCAAGTCGACGACGCACTAGTGCACTTCAAGACATAATGACGGAGCTGGAAGCTCGAGGCAGCACAATTTTGCGTCTTACGCGAGAAAAGAGTAGACTCGAAGCAATGCTTCAAGCACAGGATGTCGAACTTCCTGAGATCGATGAGGTTTGCGTCGGTGACCGTGTCAAGTGGGCTCCATTCGGAACTGGCCGTGTGCTTGAGCTGCGTTTAGACACACGACAAGTGGTGATTGAGTTTGGCTTTGGTGGCGTTGGGTATGTTCAGGAAGAAAATATCGAGGTCTTGCCTTCCGATATGACGTATGCAGAAACAGAAGCAAAGCTTAAACAGCGCTTCTTTGAGAAAATTGGAGCCCTCGTACAGCCTACGGGAAAACTGCGTGTGTTGAATGGAGGGTGCGATTTCACACGGGACGAGAGTGAGGAGGAGGAGGACGTAGAGGATGATGACGACGACGAAGGTTCATCATCAGAGGAGGAATCAGGCGCCACTCGTGATGGTAATCATACGGAAGACTTGAGCCAACGCAAAGGCAAGAAGCGGCGACTTGTTATGACACCCACGTCGGGACCGAGCATTAAAAAGCCAAAGAATCGTCGTGTGATTGAATTTCCTGCATCGACGATACCTATCACGCCATTTGAAACGGGTCTTTTGATAAGTCCTTTGAGTGAATTACCCGAACGTGTAGCTGCTGTTGGCCCCAGTGCACTGCAATGGCTTCCATCGTATCTGCCTAAGAATATGGACGAGTGGGAGAAAGAACGTTTGTCTTCGCTGCAGATGAAGGGCGAGATTGAACGATTGCGGTTCCAGCTACAGAAATCGGAAGGTAAACAAACTGACGAAACACTATCAAGTTTTCAAATTGCGGTCTAATATTTTGCTTCTTGATACGTGTTGCAGCGCAAAAGTTGGACGCACAGCAGCTTGCAAGTGATCAGCTCGAGTCGATCAACCAGCTTGTATCACAGGTGCGATAGTTAGTCGAACCTAACGTGTCAGTCTTTATACTGACACTGGTGCTACGTATATGCAGTTGGACAAGTTAAGAGATAACGCTGGTCTACCCAGCGGCACAGGAAGCCCCGTGGACGCGTGGCCAACGTGCGGTAGCCACAAGACATCAAAGACACTCAAGAATCCTTCGCATGGCCGATGCAACAATCTTCCACGAAAACATTCTGTGGCAACACAAGACGATAGTACGTACCTCTTTTTTTTCGGTAACTAAAATATTTCGCAGTCGTGATAATAATTTGATGAATGTTTGTGTTTTAAAGGTGACGAAGAACTCTCTGAGACCAATAGCAGAAGTTCAAAAGCTGGTGACAACGACAGCATACGCAGCGATGCAAGGGGGACGTCAAAGAGGAAACACAGCAATCCAGAGAAAACTGCCGAGGATGAGGTCAACACCGAGACAAACGACGTCACTCCGTCCAAGGCCAAAGCAAAAGCGAAACCAGCCAAGCGGTTTCTACGACCACGAAGGAAAGCGGCCACAGTCTCTTCAAAGCGTAAGTAGTGAATGTGTGTGCGTGTGTGGGTGTAGATGTGTGCATCGCGAGCTCGAAATCTCTTGTGCAAGTAAACCATCTTGTTTTGTTTAAAATGAACCAACATGCACACAGTAGAAAAGAAAAAGAAGGAGGAGAAGAAGAAGAAACGTAGCTTGAGGAGAACTCAATCGATGAAGCAATGAACTGGGAAAGAAACATCGACCAAGCCCTCCGATCTTACATGACAATGCAGCACGAGTTGGTCTTCTTTGCCTGTTTGTAGAACACCTTGGACTGGCTGCTGAGATCCTGTGACTTGGACACCAGATCGTCCAGTTTCTCACCGCGCTCCAGCACGTTGTCAATCGTCTTGGACAACACCGCAGTCGTCTCATCTAGTTCCTTTTGGATAGCCGAGATCTTGTCGGCCTTGGATGGGTCCTGGTACTCGGCTAGAGCTGTCGCCACCGGTGCAAACTCTTTGGGGTTTCCTGCTTGCGTCTTCCAGCTACCGCTGCAGAGAGCAAAGCCATTGTTTCAATTGCCTGAAGTGACATTTCCTCGCAAGTAACAAAGAATTTCGTACCCTGTAGACTTGTCATACTCGTCGATGAGCTTGTTAAGTAACGCAAAGGCCACACGTGGCGGGTACTCCTGGTCGCACACGACAATGCCCGAGAGGCCATCACGACGCACGTACACATGACAATTGTACTCCTCGTGCTGAACCGATTGTCTCTGTCCTAGCTGCGTACGTTTAATGAACGTACGACTGAAGAAGTTGATCATCTCTCGAACGCTGCAGAACGGCAGTGGATGATGATGACACGTCAGAGGAGACATACATTTCGGTCAAGTGCTTCATGCCGTACCCTGAGCGTTGAAAGTAGCCGAAAGATGAGACTTCAAAGGAAGCAGTGAGGATAATCGGGTCCTGATCTTGTCCATTCTGACGCAGCAACTCTATTGCCCCCAAAACAAATCAACATTTCGTGAAAATGACGTTAGAAGATGAAGTAGCACAAGCAAGTACAAGGAAGGATAGAGAAAGATAGAGATGGATAGAGATAGAGATAGATAGATAGCGATAGATAAACACATACATAGATACATGTAGAGAGAGAGAAAGAGAGACAAACGTACCGATAGCGACAATCTTCATGGCGTGATAAGAGGCGAAAGACACGAAAGTAGCGAGTGCGCGACTGACTTTCGCGATTTGGGGGTCGCCGGTTTTCTACGTACGATGCTACACTCTCCCGAAATCGCACTTATCGGTATAAAAAGGTAAAAATATGTTCATCAGTTAAGAAAATATTTTTACCTTTTTTTAGTGTTACAAACTGTAAAGCGGATCCACATGACACCCACTCTTCCATTTGCGCCTCCTCACGCATATCAAGCACAAGAACATCCACGGTATCAGACTAAGCGCAAGCTGCAGAGACAGAAGTTTGTTGATAAAGTCTTGGAGAAAGCTTGAAAGCACAGAGTGAAGGGCTACTCTAGCGTCTCATGGCGCTCTGCCGCGACCCTATTCTTCAACACGAGATTGAACGCAGTGCTCATACGCTGAAACAGATCCAGATGGAGGTCTGGCGTCTGATTGATCTTCACACGCTCTCACGTCTGAAGAACAGTCTCACTCGACTACACCGATAAGACCTTCTTTGACTACCGTTGCTTGGGTGTGGCGTCAATTCCTCAGACGCGTCGCATAGCAGACAAGAATTCGATTCGTGGGAAAGCATCCGTGTGTGTGTCAGTCACAGAGAGCACAACTCAGACTCGTGGAAGTCTGTAATCTCACGGGATACTCTACTCTCAAACAAGAACTTCGTGAGCAGGTAATGGTCAATGCCAGCGTGATGATTTGTGACCACTTCGAGAAACGCTTGTTACTCTACGTGCCGATCATGTTTGAAGGACTTAGTAGCAATCTCACCGGGAGTCGTCTCTTTGCCAATCAAGTAACGAGCGACAGATACGGTGCGTCAGTTTTGCTGTTTCGACCGCAGACGGAGGGCCAAAAGATGCCGCACTCATGCATCTACCACCGTCCATGCCATGAGATAAAGCACCATATTCTCGAGCTTTTTGTTATAGACACTCAGTCCGTCGATCCCCGCTTCCTAAACGTCGTAAAGAGCATCATATCGTGCAAGTGACGTCGAAAGAGTACCGTCACATGGCTGGCTTTAAGTGAGTTACTGCTTGGATCGAGGGTCAGAAGAGACGGCATTACTTCTGACGTTCTTGATGAACTTCAGCGCAGATCAGCGCATAGCTCGTGTGACAGTTGATGCAATTGCGAAGCGCATTGATCTTGACGACGTGCGTGACGTTTGGGGACTGAAGTAAGCGCGATGGCATCAAAAAACACTTGCCCAGTCCAGTGAAAGGGCTGGTATGGGCGTTGCAGAAGTGCGTGACGGTGACGAGCAAGTTGTGCTTGCAAAGCCACCAGACGCTTTCGTCTGTCAACTGCCTTATATCTACGCACGACCAGAAGCAGCAGAAGAGGTGGACGCGCAGAGCATAATGGACAGAAGAAGGTCACGAGAAATTGTCCAGTTTGGGATAAATGTGGAGATACATTTCTACAGATAGTTAGTTATCCGCGTTTGGGTAAATAAATAGTGACATGGCACTTTTGATATGACCACTTTTGCTTCAGATTTGTGTACAGTATGAGCGGCCGACCATATGCGCGTAATCCACGCGCTCCGTATGCTGGAGTCCGCGATTTAGAGGCGATTTTGCCGCATACATTCCGTCTTGAAGTCCCGATTCGTCTGCGGAATGCAAAACATGAAGCGATTCGCAGGTGAATAATGTCAGAAATGGCCTTGATGCCAGTGAAAGTTGACGTTTTTGTGGGTCTTTTTCCTATTGTTTCTCTTCTCAGTGCAATCCGTCGCCGCTGCATGCAGAAAAACTGGCGGAAAATGATAAGTATCCGACACGGAAGACTTACAAGTGATAATGAGGTGAAAGACGCTGTGAAAGAAAGTAAGAGCGAGGAGAAGGAGGCGCCGCAGAGAAACAAGGCGGAAGAAGAGGAAGACGCTGCGGATGCCGCTCAAAAGCAATTACAGGAACTTGAGACCAAGTTACAGAGACTGACAGAGCAGAAACATGCGAAGTTTCAGCTACTTAAAGACATGTTAGTAGAGGAAGCGCGGTCTAAGATGACTGGGGATGGGACTGCGGCTTCGTCAACGGCTTAGCGACAGCGAAGAAACGACCTGCGGATGTTAAAGAGACGTCTAATCAAGCAAAGATACAGTCACTAAGGCCTTCGAGAGGTGGTACTACTAATGGCTTGGACTTCTTGCGATAGACTTGAAGCTTATGAATGAACAGAGGATCCTCTTTAATGTGTCTTTTGTTTCTTGGCTCGTTGTAACTGGTGAGTCGCGCAATAGACTCTTCATGATGGCACATGTCTTTTCGTAGACTAGTAGCAAAGACACGAGTGTGGCCTGCTATGCTGCGACGTCATCGTGTTGACGATGACTTGAGTGTAGAAGCAAAGACAGAGAAGACGGATGCCAAGAGTATCTCGTGCAGCTTCAGCACCTTCCAGACCTTCGACTCCAGTCCAGCCGATTGCCGATAACTTATGCTACTGCACGATCGTTCATTACTGACCTCGAGGCAAAAGGTGTCACAAGAGCATACAATGATCTACAAACGTGCTACTTAGACTGTGCACGTACGTGTGGAGAATGAACAAATTTCGATACGCGTCACTATGTACAGCACAGTGCGATATCCATTGCACATGTATCTATGACGAACCTGTAGGCATTCGCCTTTGTACAAATCCAAACCCAAACGGAGAGACGAATGTCATTCCTAGTGCTACGTACGCATACAATTGGAGCAATGCCAAGACGACACAAGCACCGAGTGTCCGAGGATACACAGACGTGTCGTTTCCAGGCTCCGGCTATGTAGTCAATCTTGTTTTGAACGGAAGTGTCACTCGCAAGAGGTTAGCAGAGCGTAAGAGTGATCGATATCTCGACCTCCCTACGCGCGCCGTGATCGTCGACTTTACTGTTTACAACGCGTACCTCCAGCTCTTTAACATTGTCGAGATTGTAGTCGAGTTTCCAGCGTCAGGTGAAGCCTTCGTCCAGCTCTCAGATACGGTACTTCGTCTCTTTCGGTATTCATCAGCAAGCACAGCACGCATTGTATTAGAAGGTTTCGTGACGTGATTCAATGGTGGCGCATGCTAACGACTATGTATCGTATCGGTGTGAAGCAATTCTTGACAGTCACTTCTTGGAATGCACTGACGGCGCTCCATCTGATGATGTTTGGGACGACTATTATCGTGCGATTCTACACGATTGATCTCGCGTACGGCGCCATGAGTGGAAAGGTGTCAAAAGCAATTACGTCGGCTACACTGGAAGAGATTCCAAACTTTCAAGGGCTAGATTGGGCTTCTGCTCTTTGGATTGGATGTACGTGGCTTTAGTTCGCTTGGCTTGGCAATTATAACGCTAGTGCAGGCTGTGGCAGGCGATCTTGACTATGCAGCGATGGCAGATTCGCATCGTGTGGCAGGTCCACTTTTCTACATTCTCTACGATTTGCTACTGCTGCTCATCGTAGTGAACGTTTTCCTTGCCATCCTGAATGACGCGTACGTGCAGACAATTACCGAGCAAGAAGAAGACGACCAAGAGCTTATGACGGCTGCTCATGACCGCGACATGGAACAATTGCGACGGTATCCCTTTTCAAAGGGTCTTTGGATCGCCCTGCACTTGCTACTGAATGATGTCAAGCGTGTTTTCTCCAAGATACGCAATGGAAAGAAGGACGTGAAGCGCACAAAGGTCGATCCTTTCATCATGTTGCCGTCAAGAGGAGACGTAGGACCTCTTTGTCATCATGTAAAGCAACAGGTAGCAAGTGAGTTGATGGTTAAAGACCAATTGCGAGCGTATGGAGCAGCAGCTATCCCAGATCGAAAAGTCACGATCCTCAGTGGATGAGGACGTCGTTGCAAGGCTCGAGGCTTTGATGGAAAGTAGTCGGCTTAAGACTAAGCACATGCAAGACTTGGAGAGAACGTTGGGCGTCATTGAGAGACTCTGCCATCAGCTCGTGACTGCCACTGCGTGTTTACATGACAGTGACGAAGCGAACAAAAAGGTTCACCATTTGCTTAAACTTTCTGCTTCGTCTGTGCTTGATAGTGCAACGCAAGGATCACCACGACGAGCTCCTAAGGACAATCTCTTGTCTACAACCCGAGCACATCGAGAGACAAAGGAGCACGAGAAGAGATCGAGGAGGTTAACTAGACACACATCCTATAATCCTATAGGAGCAGATATAAATATAAGCTTAACGGCTTGTGTCGTCCTATTTTCACGGAAGTTAGTGCGGCGTCGAGCAGGAATCCTTTCGCTATCTCGCTCTGGTTAGTCGTATACATCTTTTCTTTGCTCTTCGTCTTCGTGCTGACATTGCGCATGTTGTCGTCTTGAGCAAATGACAATTGAGCTAGAAAGTGCCAAGTTGCAGGTTTCGAGATTCACAATTTTTTGTGGGAATGCCTGCAATAGGAACGACTGCAGTCATGAACGCTTTGCTTCCAGCCCCTCTCGAGTCATCAGGTCAAAGCTGTGAGCAATCGACACCACAACAGCAACAAATACTTCCAAACTTGAAAGGAGTCACTGAGAAACTGCATCAGCCGCGAATCTCTGAACACGTCGAGCCTTTTATCTCGACAAGAGCAAGTGGTTCCAAGATACAAACGACTTCAAGTGGCGACAATAATGGGGATGTGATTGGAGAGTACGTGTTGGGAGAGACCATTGGTAAAGGAACGTTTGGTAAGGTGAAAGTTGGTCTTCATTTGCTCACTGGTGAAAAAGTTGCCATCAAGATATTGGAAAAGAAGCGGATTGTCCAAGCAGCAGACGTCGAACGTGTTGCTCGTGAGATCAAGATCTTAAAGCGCAATAAGCATCCGAATGTCATCCAGTTGTATGAAGTGATTGACTCGCCTGAGTGTCTTTTTCTTATCATGGAACATGTCGATGGAGGTGAAATGTTCGAGTACATTGTTTCTCATCACCGTATCCGTGAACATGAGGCCTCGTTCCTATTTCGACAGATTATTGATGGTCTTGCATACTTGCATTCGAATGACGTGACTCATCGCGATCTAAAGCCCGAAAACTTGTTGCTTCAATCCAATCGTCATCATCATCGACGGCAGCAATCGCACCACGAGCAACTTTCTTCACTTGTAGTGAAAATTGTCGACTTTGGACTAAGTAACATGCACGATGGTGGTCGACTTTTGCACACAGCTTGCGGTTCGCCATGCTACGCTGCGCCTGAAATGATCCAGGGAAAATTGTATCATGGACCTATTGCTGACATGTGGAGCTTGGGCGTTGTCCTCTTTGCTATGGTCTGTGGCTTTCTCCCATTCGAAGACAGCAACACGAATCTACTTTACAAGAAAATCCTAAGTGCTAATTACAAAATGCCGTCCTTCTTATCGGCAAATGCGCAGGACTTGATCCGTCATATCCTAGAAATTGATCCGGAAAAACGCTACACTGTCGACAAAATTCGACAACATCCGTGGCTTGCGGGGGTACAAGCTCCCAACTTCTTCGGATTGAACGTTAATGGCAGTACAACAAGTGACGAAGCTAAGACTCGGCATGGTCTTGTCTTAGACCAACTGGAAGCTTTGGGCCTACCACGTAGTGACGTCCAAACGTCGTTATCGAACAAGGCGTTCAACCGATTCACCTCATCCTACTATCTACTCAATGGCAAGCTCGAGCGTCTGATGCAAAGTTGTACCTTGACAGGATCAACTACTGCACGAAACTCTACTATCGTATCGGAGCGAGTTCGTCAGGACAGCACTTCACATAGCAGCGAGACTAAGCACCAAGACCGACAGCAAGGAACAACAGCTCAAGCCGAGAAAAGTGACGGTCGAACCATTAGTGCTACTTCGGGATCTAAAAAGATCCTTGAAAGTCCAAGGACTTCGAGTCGACAGGAGTCGACTTTTGGCTCACGAAACAGACCGGAAAGTTCCCGGCGGAGGTCGATTCAGCTCTCATCTCCTCATCCTCCTCCTCCTTCGTCACATCCTTCGTATCCTTTGCGTCCACTCCCTCCATCTACCACTGCGTCGCATCGAGAAGACTGCGTTGTGGTTCAGCGCTCAACCCCAATGCGCACTGGACGTAACTTGGTCATGATAACCAATGCTACTTCAGAAGTACCTTCGGGAGCAGAGTATCTACCACTAGCGCCAAATCCACCCCGTGATCATCGCGGTTCAGGGCCAATTGTTGCAAGAAAACCCCAAGGCAATGCTCGCGTGACCATCACCAATGGGATGGTCGCTCTTCGACCTCGAGCCCAGCCAGTAGTTGCACCAAGACGTGATTTTGTCACGTCTTCCACCTCAAATGCTCGTCGAAACTCGATGGAGAATGCGCCTCATGCCGCACCTCCTCGTCACGATATTCGAGTCGCGGATGCAGTGATCGACACTTCGTCTCAACGTGCAATCACTCCAGCTAATGGAAGCCTCCTACTTCGGCCACAAGGTCGGGCATATCCTTCACCCCAAGCAGCGTATGGACAACGACCTCATCAGCCACTTGTGGCTGCAACTTCTGCTACTTCTACGGTACTTGCTGCTACTTTATCATCTAAAGCGGATGACACACGAGCGCCGCAGTGGTTGTCGTGAATCAGATGAGTTGCCCGAATTTATTTTCATATCAATAGAATTAATAATTAGTTTGATTTGACATAATAGTTGCATTTGCTAGATATGCTCCATTTCCGACCCATTTTCTCCCGAAGCTCCCCGTTCTTCCTGTGCGGCTCCGCAGGACTGGTTCTTGCTGCCACTTCGTCTGCTTTGGGCGACCTCAACAATGCGAAAGCTGCGCGCTCTGCATCAAGTTCCATTTGTCGTCGACCGCCAGGAAAACCCATGATGTATGTGCGCGATCCAGGTATGAAGCTAATTCCTGTCAATAACTTTTTTACGAAAACTTAAGAGTTGGCACATGCAGATGATTTTGCAAGAAAATGGAAGAAAATCTCGACCGATCGATGGAGCAAACTCGTCGTCATTGCGGACTTTGACTATACTCTGACTCCTGCTTATAAGCCCACAGGTGCCTACAGACTTGGTCAAAAATGATGGTTCAAGTATCTCGTCGTTTGACATGTGTGTCCGTTATGATAGACGACCAAGCTTTAAGTACGCATAGTCTTTTGATGGAGAGCGAAGCCTTAAGCCCGCACGCGGAGACGATTGCACGCGAGATTTTTGCGACATATTATCCGATTGAGCAATCTGCTACACTGACAAACGAAGAAAAACTTCCTTTTGTGATCGAGTGGTGGACGAAAACACACGACCTTATGATCAAACATGGCGTGTCGAAGAAAGCGCTTTTAAAGGCAGTGGAGGAGAGCGACATTAGGCTTCGAGAAGGGTTCATGGAGATTTTTGAAGTGCTGGCACGCGAGAATGTGCCAACACTGATTTTCTCTGCGGGGCTCTACGATGTGATTCATGCCGTGCTAGACAAGGAATATGCCAAGACTCCAGCAAAGACACCTCCGAAAAATGTGCATGTTGTTTCCAATATGATGCGGTTTGACGAAAATGACAGGGTTGTAGGCTTCCATGGAAAGGTTCGATTCGTTCATTGGATTGTGAGCTGCAAGGAGATTGATTGTCGTGTGTGTATTGTGCTGGTTTTAGCTTATTCACAGCCTCAACAAGAACGCAAGTGCGCTAGTCGAGACAGATTTCTGGAACCGGTGCCAACTGGAAAAACGCCACAATGTCTTGCTATTGGGAGATTCACTAGGCGACGCCAATATGGCCAACGGACTGGACTGCAAGGAGGACGACATTGTGCGCATTGGCTTTTTGAACGATGGTGCCGAGGAAAAACTCGACCTCTATCTTCAACACTTTGATGTTGTACTAACGAATGACTCCAGTTTGTTGCCTGTCGAGCTGCTGCTGCATCAAATTCAGCTTTAGCGCGTCGCTCGAAACAACTTGCAGACAAAAGAGACCGTGTTAGATCTTGAACCATATGCCTCTATTAAACTGGGTTCCTTCAATCTAAGACCAATGCTTTCCCATGTTGCTGCAGAACCAAAGACGCTGTTGCATGCTTGAACGATTTGTCCGAGCTTCCATTCCACTTAGCTCCATAATCTTCATCTTGTTGTGGCCATATGATGCCGG
>NQFO01000904.1:0-17521 GCA_003991265.1 Pseudoperonospora humuli
AAGAACGCAAGTGCGCTAGTCGAGACAGATTTCTGGAACCGGTGCCAACTGGAAAAACGCCACAATGTCTTGCTATTGGGAGATTCACTAGGCGACGCCAATATGGCCAACGGACTGGACTGCAAGGAGGACGACATTGTGCGCATTGGCTTTTTGAACGATGGTGCCGAGGAAAAACTCGACCTCTATCTTCAACACTTTGATGTTGTACTAACGAATGACTCCAGTTTGTTGCCTGTCGAGCTGCTGCTGCATCAAATTCAGCTTTAGCGCGTCGCTCGAAACAACTTGCAGACAAAAGAGACCGTGTTAGATCTTGAACCATATGCCTCTATTAAACTGGGTTCCTTCAATCTAAGACCAATGCTTTCCCATGTTGCTGCAGAACCAAAGACGCTGTTGCATGCTTGAACGATTTGTCCGAGCTTCCATTCCACTTAGCTCCATAATCTTCATCTTGTTGTGGCCATATGATGCCGGTCGGGTAGGTGTGAAGTTTGAATGATTATCCAGAGTTGTCCTGGGTAGAATACCTTGCTGAAAGCCTCCACGCGTCCCTCACCACGCAACTCGTTCTTGAGTAGCGTCAACAAGCTGATGGCCACGCTCATACCGCGGTCCTGGTGCTTGCTGATACAAGCTTGTTCGCTCTGAACTCGTCCATGAACATCACTATCGCGCACTTCGGCAACACTTTTTCAATCATCGAACAATGCGCTTTGCTGTTGCATCGAGCCATGCGCTTCTGAAAGAAGCTTTTACTTGAGGAATGGCCGACCGCGCTGGGAACTTGCGCTATGTTGCGACGCTCGTCTTGATCAGTAGCTATGTGTCATCCATTTTGTATCATAGATGTTTTGTTTTGAGAGGATATTTCGGTAAAATTTAATCCGGATGCTTTAATATCATCAGATTTTTTCAAGAAGCATCGGGAGAGTCAAGGAGGATAATTACACAGTACCATTTCGCTCCTCTTCACTACCAGCCATACCTTCTTCACAACGGCTAGATGATACCAGATGGTCCAACACTTTGAGAGCCAACCAAACTGCAGCAGTAGTGTGTGTATCGGAACAAACGATCGTCTTGCCTTGGGTTTAATAACTTTATCTTTACGACCAACAATCTTTCCAATCTTTCGTGCTTTGGACATGAGTAAATAGGCGCACTGTCGCCACATTTGCGTCCATCAGCTGTTGAGCACCTCATTCATCCACACCTTTTCTTGACCAGTCAACAAAAGCCATTCATCCCCCTCATCATACCCTGACACTTGGCATTTCTCATTTGAGGTAAATGATGATGCACAAGACAGAATTGACATTGCGTATACAAGATGCCGAAGATGACAAGGCTGCTCCTTTCGATCCCCATTCACCAAAACCGACTTATGCCAACACTTTTACCCGAACGACACACAACGTCGCACAGACTAAAGCAACTGGCACGCAGTTGTCGCCCGGCACGAAGATTTTGTTCCTTGATGGTCTGCGTGGCGCAGCAGTGACATGTGTCATCACGCAACACTCGGGCTTCATGCACGACATCTTCATGGGCGCCGTGGGAGTCGATACATTCTTTGTGCTGTCATCGTTTCTGCTGACCATGATCTTTATGAATAAGAGCATCAAACTGATTGCCGAGAAGGCGTCGTACCGCAAGTGGAAATACACACTGGCCGACTACTTTTCGAAACGTTTCTTTCGCGTTTACCCCTTATTCGCACTCGTGTCAATCACGTTGTGGCTCATGCCGTTCGAGTATAAACACCGTTATTACATGGTGGAAAGCCCCGAGAAGTTTAATCTCTTCCAGACGCTCATTTTTCACCCCGAACATCGGCACTTTTTAATGTGGACGCTGCCGTTGGAGATATCGTATTACTTTATCTTGCCTGCGTTTGTGCTAGCCGTGCTCAAACTGGGTCGCTTGTGGTGGGTGTCGTTCATTCCGCTCTACGTCTGGGTGATTCATGAGGGTCTATATACGACTAGAGACAACTTCTACCGCCAGCCGCTGACTGCACATCTTCCAACCTTCATCGCGGGCTCTATGGCGGCCGTCATTTTCGTGAAATTGCATGCTTGGATCACTGCCACAGGTTTCAAATTTCAAAAGCTGCACATCATCGCACTTCGTATCGTGGAAGCTATCCTGGTTGCAGCGCTCCTTAGTGTGGTCTTCCGTGGACTGTTTTTCAACTGGTTGAATGCACCACTGCCGCTGAGAACGCCGAGAACTAGGTACGCTATGCCATTCATAAGCGTCAAGTTGTCACTGCTCATCGTCATTGAGCTGATCCAGCCATCCACAGTATCCGAGATCTTCGAGTGGATGGTGTTACGCTACATGGGCAAGATCAGCTTCTCTGTCTACTTGCTGCACGTCTTTGTGATATACACGCCTATGAATGGCGTAACGATCAGGAAGCTGCCATACTACTATGACAAGATCTTTCTAATGTTCGGTCTAGTGATTCCGTTGGCGTCAGTGTCATACCGTCTAGTGGAGTACCCGTCACAGCTACTAGCGCAGCGACTTTCGCGAGAATTTACCCGACTGGCATCATATGACTACGACAAGAGTGCGGAGCAGAGCGACACGGACGAGGATGAGCTTAACACAGCGACGTCTTCTGCAAGTTTGCTTGTGCGGTAGCTCATGTATACTTTGGCGTACATAAGCCCACATATAACGACGTATCGGCCTGTAAGTATCTGTTAAGACAAAAATGGCTGCGCCTCTAATTGTACTACGCTACGTATTATTGAAAGATTGCTCCATATGAAATACACGATCGTAGGAAAATTCATGAATTTTCGCAAACAATTTCCCACAAGATGAAACATTTGCTCAGGACGAGCCGGACTAGATCCTGGTAATTGCCATTTCGAGTGAAGAAGCAACAGATCGATGCAAGGACTTCATTGGAGCAAGAGGATGCCACCAGTGTGTTGCAACCACAAGTATGTGCTGGCTCTTTGGAAATACTAGCATGTGGAGAGCAGTCGCTTTGAGCTCGTTGAGCTTCCGCCATGGCTTTCATTCATGCTACTGCATGATCAGCACGTACCAATGCTCACCTTTTCGGCGGTGCTCTATGATGGTACCTACGCGGTGCCGGAGAAGAGATTTGCGAGACGTGCAAGTGTAATGAAAGTGCAAATGAGATGGGAGCCAAATTTTACGCCATGATGCATTCCAGTGCCGAGGAGTTATCGAAGGCTTTGACGAAAAGCTCATTAATCCACTCAACAAGACCATCCGTGTACCTCTCAGCTCGCCGTTCTACGACGACTGTCAGCTAGAGACGCGACGCAACGGCTGCTGATAAGAGATTCATCAAAGGGCCATAGGGGTGGCTAGTCGTGCTTTCGGTAGCCAGCGTAGACATCTGTGCACAGTACATAGTCTATATAACTCATAGCACTACACATAGCCGCATGTATCAACCATGAGCACGACCTCGACAGCGCGCAAAGGATTTGCTGCATCCTTAGGACGACATTTTGTTCTGCTCGCTCTAAAGCCATTAGGACGCGTTTTGGGGAGTTTTCTGGCTTTACCCATTTTTCAAATTTGACTCATTTTGCTCAGTGCTGATACAAAACTAAAGCGACCAACACTCCCTTCCATGACGCGGGACGCACCGATGCGCTCCAAGAAGATGGAGTTGTTTGACAAGATGCATCTGGGTATGGACCACGTGCTGGAGAAGCTGCTACTGGATGCGCCACCTCTCCCTGACTCCTTAAAGCTGCAGACAGAGACGCAGTCACTCGTCTCTACGTGGGTACAAATCACAGAGACCTTCGAGAAGCGGAAGGCAATGCTACAACATCGTAAAGAGAAAGAAGAGAGCAAGAGCAAAGCCAAAGGACGTGAAGATGCTGCAATGATCACACAGAAGAAGAAGAGCAAGACAAAGGAGATAAACAGTAAGAAAGGCACGAAACAGAAGATAAAGAGCTGCAGCTCTAGCGCTTCTCCACGTACTGGAACGAGCTCTCCAAGTGACAGGACGGAGAAGGAAAGTGCCAAGATGAAGAAGAAGATGAAAAAGAAGAGAAAGAGCATCGCGCAGTCTTATGGTCAGAAGCAGGAAGCTGACGCTGCCAGTGTAAGGAAAGAGGAGCCGAAATCGTACCATCAATCTATACTGAAGAAGCTACGAAAGTTGCCCATGTGTGAAGATGTGGTGCCCGAGACCAACAAGTACAAGGCTATCGTCAAGTGGATGGAATGCGACGGAGGCAACAATGCAGCTACGTCAACTGAATTGATAAAGCTATTGGAGACATTGCAGCTTCAAATTTCCGAGAAGATCAAGCCCAAATCGAGTCAAAAGCGCGCGTTGGAGTCGCTGGATGACACTTTGTGGGCAGGGAAAAGGATGAAACGGAAACCTTCGGCTGGAGATGGTCCTCAACAGCCAAAGCCAGACGCGAATGAGAACAAAGTGTCGGGAGAAGAACAGAACGAGGGAACGGAATTGAACAAAGGGCATTCTGACTCAGACGAAGCAAGGCTCGTGCCAGAGCTAGGTACTAGTCTTTTATCTCGAGTGGAATCAAAGGAGAGGGAGAAGACGCAGCCGTCGAAGCAGCAGAAGGTAGAGGGAAAGAAGACTGCGACGCAGGTGACATCCAGGGAACAGTTAGCTACAGTTGTGGCAAAGATCCGAGCAAATGAAGCGGCCTCAGGAACTGAAACGAAGTACCTTTCCTATGAAGAGAAGGAACAGCCTGTTGAAGCAGGAGCTTCTTTGAAGTCTGCGATCACTTTGTCTGATAGCGACGATGAGGAAACGAAAGAGGAAGAGGTCGTCATTGCGAGAAAAGAGGAGAAAGCAGAAGGAACGCAGGAACAGGATTCGTCTACTGACGACGACCATGACCACTTTGACTTGAACGAAGAGGACGTATACGTTGTGGAAGCTATTTTGTGCGTCAAGGAAGGACGGGTGTTGCCAGCAGGAGGATCACAGCGTCAAAAAGAATCCGATTTGTACCTTGTCAAGTGGGAAGGCTACAATGAACTGACATGGGAGCCAGATGAAAACATCCCACGACGACTTATTGACATGTTCCGTAAGCGTGAACATGCGAAGCGAGCTTGCCAGTATCAGATCAAGGTTGCTCACGAACGCAGAGAGGTAACTAACGTGACCACACAAACACGAGAGATTATTTACCTGATTCAATGGATCAATCAAGACTTGCCTGTGTGGGAGTCCCGCACTACGCTTCCTGTGAAGACGCAGGTGTGGTTGGATAAAGTTCTTGGTGTTTCCCCGGCAAAAAAGCGTCGCGTCACGAAAGCTGGGAAATAGGACGTTTACTAGTATCAAGTGGGGTATAGTGAGAAATTAGACGACGGAAGCGATGGAGCTTTAGATTGAAGAAGTACAAATCGAAGAATGAACCAAGGCCATCCGTCTGTAAATGGTGTGGCGCCACGGCTGTGATTTCTTGGTCCATGGATGTGGTGATCCATTTGCAAACATCAAGACCTACTCGTTTTCCTTATACGATGCGATCCAGCTCCGTAGCGTACGCAAGCGTCTCGCCAACTAGCCTCAACGACGGTATGTCCGAGGCTCCAAGCGATTTCTCTGGCGCCTTGAACCACACTCGACCTTCGCGCACAACCCACTCTGTCTTCGCTTCCTGGATATATGCACTGAGCTCAGCGGCCGAGTCAAAGATGAGCATCTTTTGAGCGTCAGCTAACGTGAGGCAATGGTAGGCTACTTCAGCACAGTCGGCAATGTTCTCACGCACGGTCTGCAGCAATTGCGACAGAAAAAAGCGAAAGTACGGGTTGGGCACATTGGTGCGCGCCTCCAGCACCTTGTTGTACGTGCCTTCCATCAAATATTGCTCCAGCTTGACGGCAAAGGCAATGTTGGCGTCTTGACGGCTTTGTTCAGGCAGCAGCTCTAGCTCGTTGTGGAACTCGGCCATGCGGTTCTCCACCAGCAGCTGCAGGAGCCTCGTTCCTAGGATAGCATAATGCAGCGGCGACGGCTGCAGTCCACAATTGTGATAGACCTTTAGCTGTAACATACTTCGCTCAAAGGCAGTCATATCTTCGCGCAGGATGCTCAATAACGTTGCGCTCTCGAGTACGTGACCTATAAAGGTGAAAGCAACAAGGAGAACAATATCATACGTCAACGTTGCATTCTACAGCTCATTAGTGCCAAAAGACATACATACGCGCAATCTCTAGCTCTCTCTTTGCTGTAGGTGAGTCGACACCGCATGGAGGCAACGCTGGCAGCGTCGTCAATGCCATCTACACGAAAGAACCCCATTGAGTCTTCTTGTCCTGGATATAATGACATCAGCCTAAAACGCGCCAAAATGACACATACCTTGAGCCGTGCAAGACTCTTAGTCGCTTCCTCAACCTGCTTGCCGTCGATAGCGGCGCGTAACACGTGCGCTTCCTTATCTAAAGCCTCGAGGTTCGCCGACATGTCTTAGTGCTCGTTTTAGGATCGAGGGAGGATTGCACGAGATACGATGTTGCTTGTATGTGCCACTTCTTTCCGCACCGACTCTATTTATGACCAATCGCAAGCAAGTATTCCGTTCCTGCGTCACAAAGGGAAATGAGTGCGGAAGTGGATTCGGTACCCGCACTACAAGCTCTCGACCTGGAAGCTCTTGCGTTGACTAATCCGTCTGAAACATGTTCAACTGCGTCCGAGTTAAGTGTGCGCTTCCAAGACATTGAAAAGGACGTAAGCAGTCCTGGGATGAAGCGACTCGAGAGTCCCGCACTGCACGAACATGCTGAGACGACTCGACATCTCACGTCGTATGTTTGACAATGAATTTGTATGTAGATAGAGAAAAGTGACTGATTCTGTCGTTGTTTGTGTCTTGTTAGTGACTTGAAGACGTTCATTAACACGTGCATCGCCTTCTTGGGGTCAGGAGTCTTGGGCCTTCCGTATGCGTTTCGTCAGTGCGGAATCTTGGTACAAAAAGAGCACAAGACTAAGTTCTCAAGCTCGTGATCATTCTAACCTAACGATTGCTTGTCTTTAGATGGGACTCATGACGTTAATAGGAGTGGCTGCAGTCTGTACTCACGCCATGATGCTCGTGGTGCAATGCAAATACAAACTCCAACACCAAGGGAAAACAATCACAAACTACGGACAGATTGGATTCTTTGCCATGGGCTACACTGGCTCACTCATCGTCAACGCGGCGCTCGTGATCTCACAGACGGGGTTCTGCATTGCGTGTAAGGTTTCTTGTTATCCCTTTAATGCGTTTTCGCAACTCTTAACCGGTTTTCCTCTGGTTTTTGTGTGGTAGACTTGATTTTCATTGCGTCCAATGCCATCAAGTTCCTTGATATGTCAAAGCAGCTGGTCATCTCGGTGTGTGTCCCTCCCTTGATTGGGTTTTCGCTGCTGAAACACATGAAAGAGTTGGCCTACGTGGCATTACTTGCCGACTTTATGTGCATTCTTGGCCTTCTAGTGGTGCTTAATATCGATTTGGCGTACATGGAAACTGATCGCGACGATATTAAAGTCATGGGCGTGGTGTCTGCAGTGCCATTTTTCTTTGGTGTGGCCAGCTACTGCTTTGAAGGCGTAGGGATGGTGCTGCCATTGGAGAATTCCATGCGAAACAAAAGAAATTTCACGCCTATCCTCGTGTGTACGGTTGTGATCATTACGTCTCTGTATGCTACTTTTGGTATCTGTGGGTATCTCGCTTTTGGCAACGAGACCAACGCTGTCATTACGCTCAACTTTGATGGCGGTGGTAGCTTGGCTGTACTTGTCAAGGTGTTTCTATGCATGGGGCTCTTCTTCACGTACCCGTTGATGCTGTTCCCGGTCTTTGAAGTGCTGCAACCAATGCTGTCATGCGGTAGCAAGCCCGAGAACCCCCAATCCAGTCAAATCAAGGGCGTTCTACTACGTGCGAGCATGGTGCTCCTCACTGCGGTGATTGCTGCCGAAATTCCAGGTAAAGAATGTGCTGTCTGCGTATCGAATCAAGTCTAATCTTCGTTCCTTGACAGATTTCGGTCGCTTTATTTCGTTCATTGGCTCGACTTGCTGCTCGTTACTGGCCTTCGTCTTGCCCGCATTCTTCCACTTGCGTTTGTTTCACGATGAACCATCGACACGTAAGAAGCGATTGCACCAGCTTTTTCTGTGTGCAATAATGACGGTAGGGGTTGTCATGCTTGGTGCTGGGGTTGTAGAGGCAATCAACAGTGTGCTCTAGGTCCAATCGCCGTCCTACAGGACGCGACGACAGCTTGCGCCCCCATTCAATGTCCCTCAATGTTATTTGTCATACTTTACACGATCACACATTGCGTGTCAATTGTAACCCCCACTCTCCCTTAAACTTTGTTTCTCTACGTGGTAATATGCAGCGCAATGTCATGCAAGGCTAACCACTACATCATCATAAGTCTCCGAGCATCTACGCGGCAGTATAAAGTTGTGCAGACAAGCGCTAGCATTCGGCAGCGAGCAAACACTGTCCTTCCCAACGCTTCGTGTAATACGAGTTGAGATAGCGGCCAGCAGCGCGCCAATGCATCCATTCGTCCCGCTTCGGCTTTGTCAAGCTTGACAACAAATTCTTCTTCATGTCGTGGTCCGTGTCAGCATTGTGTAGCAACATCGAGTCCGAGATTTTGTCGTACCGAAGACGGAGATGTCCACGCACTACCGACATTTTTCGCGTGGGATTGTTGCTGTACACGACCCGGTCACCAAACTTGACCTTGCGTTTAAGAGAACGACCGACTCCATCTTGCACAAACCCACCCTTTGGCAGACCGGTGATATCTGCGAGCGTATTGAGAATGTCGTACTGCTCCGTGGCGTCCTTGATCTTCATACCAACCGCTTTGCCCAGTCGTCCTTCAGCCACAATAGCTCCAGCTACACGCGTTGCTGACACATCGCGATCTTCCGGCACATTGTTACCAAATTCTGGTCCTTGCCCATGGTCACCCGAGATCACAACGATAGTGTCGTTGAGAATGCCAGTCTTAGCCATGCGGTCCATGAACTTGCCAAACTCCATGTCGGTAAAGTAGCGCATTTCCAGATAATTCTTGATGTTATCCGCGTACTCGTGGCCTACGTACAAGGCCGAAAAATCGGGTTTCTTGGCTTTGCTGTACCATTTCGGGCGCTGCACGTAATTCACATGGCTCGAGATGGTGTAATGCGTTAGAAACAATGGTTTCTTGGCTTTACCTTTGGCCATACGATGAGCTTGTGATTTTGTCTTGTTGACCATCAAATCACCAAGAAGCTGGAAGCTTAGATCGTCATGGACGCCCCAATCGAGTGCACGTTGCTCTGGACCGCTCCAGTCACTGGATGGAATGCCCAAGTCGCTTTCTGCCAGCTTCTTGATATCTTCACGACCCCAAACGGTATCAAAGCCATGCGAAGGAAGAAATTCATTCCAATTGTCATAAAAGGTTTGACAGCCAGTGGTAAAGTAGGTTTCGTATCCTTTTGCGGCAAAGAGCTGTGGCAAACCAGAGAGATTAGTGGACATTTGACCTCCAGTCATCCCCGACTTGGTCACATGATCATAAGGAAGCTGTCCAAACAGCAAACTCTCCACCGATCGACTTGTCCGCCAGCTCGACCAGTAATTTGGCAGTGCAATGCCTCGTTTTGCCCACTTGTCAAAGCTTGGAGTGATGGTGATGTTACTCCCCTTGAAGAGATTCGATGGGTCTTTCTTACCCACGAGATAATGCGAATCGTGATGGCGAAACGATTCAATCACAAGAAGAAGAACGTTTGGAGGGTCCTTGGCATCGACTTCAACGTCAAAAGCTAACTTGCCTTGAAACCCCGTCGTTCGTCGATAGAGCGTATCGTTTCCAAGGAGTTCATGAGTCTCAGTTGCACGGTGGATATACGTCTCAGCCCAAGGGAGATTTCCACGTTCGAGGAAAATCATCATTGCATCCACCGAGGGCGACAAAGTGCGTCCAAACATTTCGTTCAGTGTCGTGTTCAATGCCGAGTAGGCAACCAAAGGCGAGCATGCCTGACTTAGCGCAATGGCCATAGTACGAAATAGCACCAAGCCGATGCAAAGGACCATCGTTTGCACAGCAAAGTGACACTTGATGAACCTCTTTGAGTGGTGCTTGACTGGTTGAAGAAGTTCATCGTTGTCCATTGGCGAGCTATCGCTAGTATCATCGTCATCTGTTCGAGAGCTTTCGGTAGTATCGTCAATCGCAACCGTAACAAACCGAGGCGACGTGCCGTCCGACTCAGCTTTCGTCACGTTTGCCACGTCAGTACTTTTGATCAAAGTGCGGGATTCTTGTCCTTCGTCGGGAGCGCTCGTGTCTGGAAGGGAATACTTGGTGGAACATAAAGAGTAGGGAACAAGGACAGAGCTGAAAGCCAATGACATCTGGGCAGGGTTCCACACTGCAAGATCCGCCCATGGCGCTCGTATACGCACGACGGCAAAGAACGTCGATGCCAAGAGAACCGCTATAGTGTTCGCATACACATCCACAATCTCTCCATTCGAGACTTCAAACGAGTTGACATTGTCTCTATCCTTAATAGCCATGACAATAATGTCGAACGTAAAGCGCATGCTACGTCGACGTACAATGAGAACGTCGGCAGCGACTGGTGCCACGACGGCTATGAAGAGAATCCATGACACGGCGAACGTAGCAATCTTGCCTAGAGTTTCAGTTGCCATCAATTTACCGTGACAGGTAAAGCATTTGGTAGCCACTGGTTTCACGCAATCGAACGCCCACAGGAGACACGCAAAGTAGGCCGTGCACACGAAATCTTCCACGAATCCAAGCATTAGAGCTCCAAGCACCACACTTGGTGTGACCTCATCAGCACTGGTGTACATTGTTATTATAGCATGGAGCCCAATGCACCGGTAGACGAATAGAAGAAATAAAGTGAAGATGAAGACAAAAGCCCAGCCAAACCACGGACAGTCCTGCTCTGCAAGAGTTTGAACGAGTCGGTCCAACTTTGGAAACTTTGCTAGAATGTTGTTCTTGGTCAGAGAAGAAGCGTCAACGGCTGTAGATGAGAGAGCAGTCCGAGGTTTCTCCGACTCTGTGCCTGTAGTGTCATGGTGCATCATTGACGTTGATTACCTGGAGCTCAAAGACGACAATCAGTCGGCCTCCAACTGCACGATACTCACAAAGACAAATGAGAAATGAGAGAGAGAGAGAGAGAGAGAGCAGATCAATGCCTACGGTGCCAATAATCTTTGATCTGCTGATCGTGTTAACGTCAATTCGTAGACCGAAGACAGGCTCTGCCATTGCCCAGGTGGTGGCTCATCACTCTGTTTCAACCATAAAAAGCGCTTCTCAAATCTTGCCGCGCCAGTTCTCTATAGACTGATTCATCCTAATCTGTGCATTGGTGTCGCATCGAAGCAGTTTGCACGTTTTCTCCTTTGTCGTATGCTAGCAGCTCAGATAAAATTGCACTACTGTTCCAAGGAATAGTCTTAGGATAGACACAGCTGGTAGAGCCCTTTGGTGATAAGAGACCTTGCAGAAATGTGGCTAGGATGCTCCACCAATTGCAGCAAGAAGGAGTGGACAAAAGGATCAGACGTCACCATCTTGAAGTCTGCAAGGAGAAAACGTGTGATCGGTCGCTGACCGCTCTGCTACCTCAAAAAAGTGCGTGCATGGCACAACATCCATCGCTGAAGTTTACGTCAAATGTCGTGTTATGAGCTCAAGTATCGCTCTGTGATTACGACAGCAAATCGAACTCTTTTGTATTCAGCCAAAGCTTCTTCAGTGCTAGCCACGAGTTTGTACAGCTTCGAGAAGCTCATGCACTAACATAAGCTTTGTAAAGATGGATAGGCACGTTACTAGAGGGAACTACTGAGGTATACACAGATTAGCATATTGATAGCATCATACTCAAGTGACTGGAGCCCATGCAATAGAAGTTTGTCTATCAGGATGCGTCGGTACCATTAACACGGTACATTTGGCGCAATTCTCCATTTAAAGCTCGGGTTGGTATGGTGCACTGGGGCACGGTGTTCGTGACGATGACTGCGGCGAGCTTCCTATTGGGACGGCGAGAGCTGCCCAAAATCGGCCGCTTCGTGGGCTTCTACAGTGGCCGCTCCATTGGCGCCGTGCTTCGTGCCAAGAAGGAGTTTTTCGACGCCACGAAAGACAATGACTTGGTCAAGCTCCAGCGCGAGTTCCAGCGCGGCATTGAAGAGCTTAACGAGATACGCTCCGAGCTCACGAGCATCGGTAGCATGCGACGTCCGCATCAGCCCACGACGACGAGTTCAAGAGCTGCGTCGAGCGGTATAGAGAACCACTCGACGGCTTCTGCGTCGCCAAGTAAATCAGTGCCACAAGCGTCGGCACCTGGACGACGCTCGAGTGTCTCGTTGGCGTCTAGCGCCGAGTACGAGGCTCAGAATGGAGTGCGACATAGTGCTGAAGCAAGTCTGGCTATGGCCGAACTAAAGCTGACGAAGCAGGGCAAATTCATGCCTAGAGTGGAAAGTCAGGAAGGAGGGGCTGACTACGTGTCTGCGAGCATTATGGACAGTTTGCTGCTGGACGAAACGGAGACCAAGCAGCGGTCGTAGAACCCCAAGGCCAGTGTATTGCAGTCATATATCCTGTTCTTTCGTCTCGTATACAAACCTTGATAGGATATTCCTATCCAGTCATGAAATATCTGGACGTTGCAGGCTTGTAAAGTGAGTAACGCTATGATTACGTCCTATAGTAGGGTACAGACCGAGAGGTATAGTGGTTAGGCACTAACACTGGGACGGGGAGGTAGGTGCCTGGATCAAAACCCACGATGGGCAGAGTTGATTACAGATCGCCGAAGATGGCACTCGTCTGCTGCGACGGGGAGGTAGCCGAAAAATTGAGCTGGAAACTGCTGAGCTGACGATGATGACATAGAAAAGAGGCTGAAGCCATTGGTAAGATCGAGTCCGCGAAAACTTCTTCAAACACCTTCGATGCTACGTCTAGAGAGCTTGGTCTTACCAAGAAGCGATAGCAGAAGAGGAAACGTGTCTTGAGCATACATGTTGTAGATTCGATGAGACAGATGCGAGAAACTCTTACGTCAGATGGCAAATCCTATTTAGAAAGATGATATGGCAGTTAACGTTTGACTGCTTTGGAAGTCTCAGTCTGCGGTCGAGACGATCTATGCGAGCTAGCTCTTACTCGCTCACGTAGAAGGCTGCAATTGGAAGAACTCGGACGTATCGTTTCCAAGAAGACATTCACTGGAAGGTGACACGCCACGCCTTCGATATCTCTCCGATTGAAATTAGACATCATGGAGTATGGTGCTTCCAAAAGCGAATTCTTGAACCTGTCTGTAAGAGAAAAGTACCCCTCGTTGCAAACCAAGTAACAATCAAGCGCGTCAGTGCTGCCGTTCCGACCAAAGACGTAGAGCGAAAAAGTTGAGCAAAAAGTCTTCCGAAAGTCCTGTGCTTCCTCTTGAATACGAGCCAACCGTCGCCATTGGACTAGAATTTTGGAAATGCAGGTGCTGTGTACTGCTGTTAGAGAGGTCTTTTGTCTACAGCAACTGAGACGTCAGCCAACGCCGTAGAATGAAGCGAAAGGACAACAAGAGCAATCACCCACACTAAATACGTAGATCCGTGTCTCGTAGCGATCGCGACGTCGTGCAAACGGCTATGCGAAAGAATTATTGTGACATGGCTGGCTTCAAGTTTTATGGGTGATTATCGCAGCAATGTCATTTTTCAACACCACGAGCTCCACGACGTATCTGGAACAGCTGTGGTAATTATGAAGTAACACTAGATTTCTGCTGTAGAGAGTTCTACGTGGACCGGCCATTTGTCACGTGTGTGCTCTGTGATGGTAAATGCAACAGCGAAGCACATTGTTTGATCGTGAGTAAGAGAAACATGCGACTGGATGGCATCGGGCAAAGTCTGGTATAAGAGGCTGAAACAGGCGTTGCAGGAGTGTGCGATAGTGGTCTACAAGATCTTAGGACGAGTATGTAATTGCGGATAGACGACAGCTATTTAGCAGTCAGCTAGGCAAGAAAAACTTATTGCTAGAGGACAAAACTTATTCTCGAATGATCTTGGTTCGTGTGCAGCATGAAAGTGGCTCGGCCGCTCCTCACCAACTCTCGAGTCAGGAAATGGACTTGTTTCTCATCTTTAACGCCCTAAGATATGTCTAGGACCAAGGACGGGAGCTTGGTGGTTGTGGATAGAGCAAATAGAGTTCTTATGAAGTGCCGTAGAAGAGTTTTTGTCCGTCATGGTCCTCACGTGAATCGGCGGCAGATTGGCCGATCGCTTGGTGCAAAAGAGCGCCACGGCGATGACGGCGGCGATACCGACGAGCTGCGAAGGCCGCGCTCACTGCTATCGCACAAAAAGCGCACACAAAGAAGAGCGGATAGTGAAGGTGCGTGACGTCACGGGACACACCATCCGTGGCCTTGGTCTGCAGTGATATCTGCGCGATCAGGCTGTCCTCAATGAATCCGCCGTGAGGCACGATCACGTCGTCGCTGCGAGCACAAGTGGGCGGGCGGCGGCCACTCGTGCATGTGCAATTTGCCCCCGGTCCTTGAGGACAAAATCCGTAGCCTCCACAGAAAGGGGTAATTGAGGCATCCGTCATGTAGACACCCGCTGAGAGCCAGCAAGGGTCAATCGAAGGCTTCTCCAGCTTTGCTGCATCAGTGGGTGGATCGCAAACCTTTGCAACTGTAGGTTTGCGAGGCTCCGGGAACTCTACAGCATTAATGTAAACGTCGGGGTTCGTCAAACAGCCTTTGTCGCTACCATCAGCAGCGCAATTGTAGGCAGGAAGCGAGCCAACCGCCACACACAGATCACCGTCTAGCGCTTTGTAAAATTCAGTCACGCTTGAGTCCATCCATAAGGCACGCCCTAGCACCGCACTCATCAAACTATTCACCGCATCATCAAACGTCCCTTCTGTGTTTGCTTCAACATTCGCACACTGCAAGTTCTCGCTCGTCCATCCGACACAATTCTTCAACTGCCGACGAATTGGCTCGGCACTTGTTTGAATGAAGGATTTGATGGAGTCATCACTCCACGTAGTTGCGCGCAGCTTAGCCCATCGCTGCTGAACGAGGGACGCAAACTTGTAGTTGCATGCGAGTCGCTTCCAAAACGTGTGGATCGTGTATATCCAAGTCGTTTGAGCGCCACCACGTCCGTAGGCCAGATTGAAATCCCAGACGGGACCAGCATTAATGGGTTGATCTCGGTCCTTGAAGAAAAAAGTGCTGCGACGATAAGCGTCCGAGTTTTCTGACAGCTCCGAGTGCAGGAAATAGTCAACAAACGACCCAATGTCGATGTGCTCTTCAAGCCCATCCGGGTGAGTCATATCGTCATAGAGATACTGGTACAAACGAGGAAGTGGCCCTGTTTCAGGTGACACAAAGTAGTCCCGCATGGTTTGCGTGAGTACCTTTGGCTCTGGAAAGGTCAGAATTGGCCTCGCACCCGAGCCAAAGAGTCCGGTCGCTTCATTCAGCACAACGTTGGGCGAGTAATCACCGTACCCAAGCGGATTGTTTTGCCATGCCCAGCCTCCTGAGAGCTCTTCCTTAGTCTCGCAAGCGTTGCTCAGTTCCGCCAATCCGACTCGGTTCGGGGTGTATGCGATTTTTTCCAACGCCAAGTAGATGCCACGATACCGTGGACTCGAATCATTGGCATCCAATCGGTCACGCACAAACACGACCACATGACGGGTCCGCGGAGAATAGCGATCCGTACCGCGGAACATCCAGTGGGCAAGATGATTTTTCATTAAACTTGCGTCAACTGTCGGTCCATTGAGCACAAAGGAGCGATCTGCAGGAAACCCAAGCAGCTCACCGTCTTGACTCAGATCGACTGCAATCTGATGCTTGGAGAAATGAAGACTCGACTGGCCACGGTAGTGAGCGCTTCCCGAATAAACGGCAGTCCGGTTTCCATTCAGGCAGTTGAGTGTGCCGCTTTCGTTGTCAATCACTTCGATATTGGCTTCAACGGGGTCTCGCATGCAATCGGGAGCAGGTCGACGAGGTTGATTGCACGTCTCAGTTGGCAGCTTCACCTTGGTAGGCGACACGATCACAATCGGTAACTCGAAACACGCTGCGTATGGTGCACGAGAGAGATCATTAGTTGGTGTCGTCGTGCCTATTGGACACACATGGTGCGAGGAGACTAGCAGCTGCCACAAAGGTTACAAAAGTCAACTTACTTGTGTCTATGGCCAGCACCGCATTATTGGACAACCCGAGTAACGCCAAGAGCAACACATTGGCAAGCGAGACCTTCATTCCTTTGCTTTCGTGTGGTCCACTTGTCTTGTTCGCTTGCTTCCTCTGCTTTGTTTTCGCAAATGATGAACAAGCACTAGCTTCGGTCCTACAAGACACAGACTTACCGCCTGTCTTCCTTCGATTGTCCTAGATGTCAAAGCTATCAAACGAAATCATTTCGTAGCGGTTAAAACCAATACGCAAGCAAAGTTTGGATTTTGAAGCAGGTTTTATTCTTTTGCCTTTTAGCCGTATTTTGGATCCTTAACAGAAGTAACAGTCTCATAGGATATATCATTTAGCAAACCTGCGACTTCATCTGTCGCAGATATTTCGCAAACGGACGAAAGATTGGATCGCCCATGTGGAGACAGATGAGGATCCTAAAAGTCATAGACGACAACGATTTCTTATGCTGGAAACCAGGCGGCAAGAAACGCTTGTCGCTAGATGACAAAACGTACCTCAAGTGTTCTTGGTCGTCGAAGTAGCCCGATCTTTCTTCACCAACTCTCGAGTCACCAACTAAACATGTTTCTTCTCCTCAAGCGCTCTCCCCCCGAGATAGTCGGGCATGTATCTGGCGGAGCTTGGTGGTCGTGGATAAAGCAGAGAAACACCAGATGTTGCGTGACCGTGCTATATTCTGGATACCAATTAAAGATCGCTGTTCCCGCATCGTTCAGATAGGTTCTTAATGCGCGACCACTTCTGTTGTTGCATCTTTGTGCCGGCAAAACTTACGACATCATCATTCGTATCAATGTGACACTCAAACTTCAACCACGACGTTTGTTACAAAAGCAAAGATGTTTCCATCATCGATTGCTCATTTGAAAAAGAGCAGTTTTGGCGTCAACACGACGATATAAGATGGGTGAAGAACTTTGACTTTGGCAAACAGTGCAAACGCATGCAGATTCGCTGACACAGCTTAAGCTCTCGAGATTCATAAAACCTCAGAATAGTCAAGTGTATCCACATACTCTTCATTGGCTCATTGGCAAGGTCATCATGGCGACCAAAGCGCGCGCCGATGTAGCTATGGAGTCATTTCGCATACCGTCATGGGGAAGGTTGCTTAGAAAATACAAAACTGCGAGAAACGATTGCGTTTGGTCGTCT
>NQFO01000907.1:560-13936 GCA_003991265.1 Pseudoperonospora humuli
AGAAAAGAATTCTGTCGAGTGTCCAGTGGTTCATTCTAAATACGTGCCAGACGTCGTCATCGGACTTGACCCTGGGACGCAAGTGTTGTGTACTACTGTGAGAGAGGTCCTTCATCCATACCGGTGGTATGAAAGCAGGCCAAAGTAGAGGAAGAAAAGAAAGAGAGAGATAAAGAAGAAGAAGGACCGCTCGGTCTGGATCCTTCAATCTCCGCGAGAGATTTCATGACGAGCAAGCTTTGTGAAATATCCTGTTTCCACGCAAGGAAAGAAGCAGCGGAAGAGAATGATATGCAAGGCGGTGGCGGACAATGTGGTGGTGGCTTCGCTGCAACCACGCAGAGTGTACCGCCATATATTGGGCCAAGACATGAACGCCGCCATCAACACGTCAAGAGCGGACACACGGCGCATTCTGACGGTAGATATAAATTGTGGGTGTGAGAAAGTGTTTACCCAGATATTGTAGATGACATAGTCACTGCTGCTTGTAGCAGCTAATGTATTTTTCCGCCCCAAAACGCACACTGCAAGAAAACTCTTAACAAATCGAAATGGCGCTTGTTCATATGCAAACATGTATGCTTACAGCTTTCGCTACTTGAATCCCTCTTACGCAATCAACATTGGGCGCTATCATGGGGAAATGCCACAATAAAAATGGCCAAAAGCAGCTCGCGCCAGGACAAACATTAGTCCGACACACGTGGTACATCATCAAGTGTTAGATCAGAGTGAAAAAGATACCCACGGACATGGCAAGCTTTCATGGAGACAGCGCTCGTGTCATAACTTCTTTCACGAAGAAATGCCCGTGCGGTACCTTACACGATAGTTCACAAGATTGGCCGGCGCGTTGTCCATGTACTGTTCCAGCCACGATACCATTTCAGTCTCCGAAGATCCAAAATCATCGCGAAAGATACGAAGTACACGCGGAAGCACGATCTCCCCAGCACGCTCGTTTATCTCTACCAAACGCTTACAAAACCTTTCCGCTTGTTCCTCCAAATCAGTGTCGGTACGTCCCGGCTTTAAAATTGGAACGTCTTCGGCGCTTGGAAGAGGTTCCGCACAGTCAATTAGCACCAAAAGCGAGCGAGGATCACGAATGTGCAGGCGATACTGTAGTTTGGGATCTTGAGCCTGCAGCTGGCGCTCCCAGTAGTTCGATGGCGGCTTGCGGTTGCATCGCAATATACCATGCTTGATATCCCCCAGTGTGAAGTCCAAACCACCAAACGTGTAAGCCACATCCCGCTCAAAAGCTTTGTACTGGCCGATGTTCTGCGGCACGCCAAACTCGATGAGACCGTGAAGCACCATGGCGTTGTAAATATTGATAAAGAACGGCTGACGCTCGTGCTTGGGAAGGCTGCCTACGTCCACTCTTTGTAGCTTCGATGCTAGCTTTAAGAAGCGACGATACTTCTGACAAAGAGGGGCATCAAAGTATACGGTGGTGCTGCTTCCCGTCACAGATACATGGTTCGGAAGGCTAAACCCCGTGGCAATTCCGCGCGGGAATGACTTGAGCGCATGCAGTTCGGCTATCGCTTCGCGAACACGTAGACAGACTTCCATGGCCCCTTGCTGAACATCTTCGACGCAAATATACTTCATGTTGAGCGGGACAAACAGCTCGTCGACTTGGAAACGCAAATACGTGTCTTGAGCAGCTAAGTCCGGGTGCGACATATCTTCGGCAAAGACGACATTGAGTACACCATTCTCCAGGTACTCTGACAGAATCGTAGCAGCCTCCTCGCTGGTCTTTTCAAAGTTTGTCTTCAATACACGCACCAGCTCATCCGCAGCAATGCACGCTGTGTATGTAGTGAACAGTCCAACACGGACGTCACCAATAGTTACCTGTGCACGCAGCTTGTCGGCAAATGTGTCTTCTACGTATCCAGGAGAGTCTGCCGACATTTTTGCCAAGTCGCTGTTTTGCTTTAAACGGCTAGTGGGGACCGATTCAGCAGCAAGTCCAATGGCAACAGAAGCGATCGCTGAGTTGCGCAAGTTTCCACTGTTTAATCCGGCATTATTCGAGCCATCACTACGGGTCGAAACTGGAGAACCTGACTCTTGAACGGAGTCACCAAAACCGTTTGCTGGCGCTTCGCTACTGCTGTTCTGGTTACGACGACGCAGACTTGGTGACACAGGCGAAAGAGGTGGATTTCCTGCACCTGTGCTGTACAAAGTAGGCTGGTGCAACTTAGCCTCAAGCTCCAGCGCCTCTTGGAATTCTGATACGTGCTCGGACAGGAAAGCCTGAATAGGCGCTTGTACGAATGGAAACCGGCAGATATCTTCAATTGACGGGCGCTTGGACGCGTCTTGCTGCAGCATAAGCTGCACAAGGAGACGTAGTTCGCGCGAGAACAAAGGAAGTATGGGCGGAAACTCACCCTTACAGATTTTAGTAAAGATTTCAGGAAGCGTGGAAGCCTCAAAAGGACGCCGTAGCATGATCATCTCATACAAAATACATCCAAGTGACCAGATATCTGACTTTTTGCCATACGGCTCTCCCCGGCAAATTTCAGGTGACATACTCTCGGGTGTACCACACGCTGTGTTAGCTGTGTCATCTCCAGCCAACGCCTTGGAAATACCAAAATCACCAAGTTTCACCACATTCTTGTGTGTAAGAAAGACGTTTTGTGCCTTCAAGTCACGGTGCAATACGTTCTTGCCGTGAATATAGGCCACAGCTAGCACGAGCTGGGCAAACCAGCTCATTATCACAGGCTCCGGAAAAGGTCCCATCTTTTCGCGCGAGCGCAACTTCACAAGTTGACGCAAGTTGCCGCCGTCCGAGTACTCCATGACGATATTGAGCTCGTCGTCAGCTAAAAAGTGATCGTAGAAGCGCACAATGTTGACGTGGTACAGCGACTTCAGCAAAATAACCTCGTTGTCAGCCTGTTTGCGGCCATTCTCCGATATCTGCGAGATGCGCACGCGCTTCACAGCGACAACGGCTCCATCCAGCTTTCGCCGTGCTAGTACCACAGTACCGTGTGTGCCCTTACCGATGGTGCGGATAACCTCAAGATCCTGCCACATGCTCTTGTTGGACGTGCGCTCAAGGCGACGACTCAGCCATACGTGACGCACAAGTGTCTTGGCCGTGTTGACTTGGATGGGCTTGATAAGATAGTCCTTAGCCCCCTTGCTGAGACACGATGTGACGACGTCCATTTCCTCGTTGCTAGAGGTCATGACAATGGGAATGTGGCCTAGAGTGGCGCTAAGCTTCTGAATCTCATCTAGCAGCTCAATGCCCGTCATCACAGGTAACATGACATCGCACAGTACCAAGTCGAATTTGGCGTGGTTGTTCACCAGCAGGTTCAGTGCCTGTTGGCCGTCCTCAACTGCGAAGACCGTGTAGCGACAGGACTTGAGGATGTCGATGGTGGCCATACGCGTAAACTCGTCATCTTCCACGACTAGTACTGTAACTTCGGATGGGTCCATGGTATCGAATGGAAGAAAATATAGAGACTGAACAACGAAGAAAGCAGATTAGGGGGTATAGAGAGACGGGATTCCTCTGCAGAGAAGCTTTTGATTGAGACGAACGACGCTTCAAATATCGCGGAAGCAGAAGAAGGGAGCGTATGACTTTAAACAAACAGACAGCTTGTGTTAATTCTCTCGTCAAAAATGAGACGGGATTGGTCAGTAACCCAGACCCGATCAAAATACTGACTTCTTCCAATTCTAATGCATTTTGACGCATTTTGACCAGAGGCTTGCGTTCTGGACTTGTTACTAAAGAGCATGGCGCACTCCTGAACTCTCCTGTTAATGGACTTGACGCATGTCCCTTGATATGCTCCAGTCTTTGCACGCTACACACGTCTTCTTTCTCACCGTCGAAACAATGCGCTTCGCTGTCATTGACCGCCTGCCATGCCATGCACTTTGGAAAGAACACCCACTTGAGGAACGACCTACATGCACAAAAGTGCTTGCAGTATGTACCACGTATTGCTCCAGAAGTACTACAGTACGTCATGTAGCTTGCGGTATTAAACGACGGCATCGCTGCGATGACTGTCTGAATGACGTCACACGAAAATTGGCTGGACGCAACTACATGACGATACTTGCATGTACTCACTGGTGCGATATCCCAGTTACTATAAGCTTGGATCTGCGTGCTGAGCGCAAGCGCTTCCTCTTCTTTATCTTCCGTTGTGATTCATGCTGTTGTCGACAGCGCGGTGCCTATCTCTGTGTTGCAGTGTACAAATGATTTCTTTTACTCCGGACGTCTGCTTTCTAGCTGGGAGACGTCAAAGGCGTGATGCATCACTGTCCACTAATGCTTCTTGATTGACTCCGTTGATAGCAATGGACCGAGAGATTCCAGCTGGAAACCTTTGCTCGCTCCTGAAAGTGCGAGGAAGAAAACCGAGAAAAGTAGATTCGTTGAAGTTGATGTGCGCTCTCGTACCTTGTAGGTACAGATAACAGCAAGAGCATTCGGACTTTATTCTCGTTCGGCATCTCTTCTTTCCTATCCATGCCTGCGCTGGAATCTTTCGAAGCAGTCGAACGTAAAATGCCGTATCGCTTTTCTGCATATCACTTGCCGACAAAATGCACCGTTTGCTCAAGTCAGCATCATCTCGTATGAAGCAGTGTTGCATCTGTAGCGCTTTCGTCGCACCCGCTTGTCAGTAGTGTAGCACGCATGCATGCTTCTTTCATGTTTCTTTTCTCATACTACGATTGCTAGCTATCAAGGACGTAGACCACGACGTGAACGCGGCCATCACCGTACTGGCACTGCGTTTTTGGCCTAATGTGCATCCAGGCCTTCAAAAGGAAGGAGAGGGTGGTAGTGTAGAGTATGGTTGAACCAAAAACTTCTGGATACCGACAGCGTCGTACGCAACATGATACACAGACCTCAAAAGATGAGTAGGTTTTGGTAATGGAAGATTTCATGCAGCGGAGTAGTGCCAGATATTGTACGCTCATCGACTGACAGACCTTGATGAGGCCACATCAACGAAGCCTGCCGCCAACGCCAAGTGCAATCCGGTAGCACCATCCGGCAACGCGGCGATGCACTCTGCGTGGTCGCAGGAGAGTACTTCTTCGCCTTGGCGGGGACCACCACCCTCGCGCATCCTCTTCTTCGGCAGCTTCTTGTCGTACGTAGATGCAGTAGAGTATCGAACAAATGAAAGCGTCTGGTGACACTACAAGTAGAGCTTGCTTGTCAAGAATTCGTCCACGAAGATAGTCGTTGCGCGCTTTGTAGTGCCTCTTTACACCTTTTGACTGAATTGGGCGCGTGTCGCTTGATGCCGTCGTACTTACTCCAGTCACCGTACGCCAAGCAAGTCTTCATGCTTACCGTTGAAGTCAGCCTTATGACGATACCCCGAGAAACCACTTGCATAATGTCGCGCTCTTTACGACGCTTAAGGTGGCGGGAATTTGCGTATCCAGCATTGGGTTCCTTCTTCTTTTTTATGTTTCGCCTCCTAGCACAGTATCTCTCTTTCTGTGGACCAATGTCTCTCTCACAACAGTACACAGTGCCCGCATCCTTGGTTCTAGTCCGATGACGACATCTGACACGTGTCCTGGACGAAGCACAAGACACGCAAAAGGCTTCTTGCTCGTTTTTTGTTGTCCTCTGCCTGTTACAGCACAACTGACGCATTGTATCACTTGGCTTGCAAAGAGGCAACTCGCGTGCTCGTACAGAACAGCTACAAGAACTTGCTCTTTACAGCATCACTCCTCGGACGAACGGTCTCAAGTGAACACCAAAGTTCTGATACATCACCATTATAGCGATTCGCCTGGAATGACTAACGATACACCCAGCAGATTCCAGCTGTAGTCCTTCATTCCTTGGTGTGCGAGTAAAAATCCAGCCAGCGTAGTTGCATCGATCTTCACGTGTGTATTCATGAGCGTCGTGGACACAGTATACAGCAAGAATGCCCGGACTCCCTTCTCGTTCGACATCTCTTTCATCTGCTTCTCGATCGCACTGTGAAACTTCTACAGAAGTCGAATTCTTGAATGCAATATGGCACGGATACCACTACGCACTCCATCTGGCGTGAGAACCTCGTGCATCTGCAGCGCCTCTGCCACATTCGTCTCGTCAGTACCCTCGCACGCATGCATGATAGCTTTCACGAGATCCGCTTGCCTCTGAGTTAGGTCGTTTGCTAACAAACGTACCAAATGCGATACGTGCGTAGAGTCAAAGGCAGTGCTCGCAAATCATCGTTGACAACAGCCAGAAGTTCTTCTTTGAGATGAGAATAGGTATTTAGATATGCTGTTGGGAGTCGGTGCCCATGTAATATCTTTGGGCTCGTGGCAGGCTAAGATATCACACCGTTACAATCTTCAAGCTGATCAGCCAATGAGAGGCAAGTTTATGTTTTCGAAGACTTCAATTGGATGGATGTACCGCATCAAGCCTAGATTTTGGCAGGCTGCAGCGTATGTTCAAGTAAAGTACTCGATGGTGGACCAGAAAATGCAGGGCCACGGCTCGACTACACAATCATTGGCCACTTTACACAATGCTGTTATCAACTTGAATCGTGACGACATGTTACTAGCGCAGATATGAAAGACCAATAGAGGGTGTGGACCGCCAGGTGCGTGCACGTGTCAGCATATTTCTAGCGTGTGCGGTGCGTCAGGAGGTGCATAATAGCTAAGGTGGTCTGCGTTGAAATATTACGCGATGTTTTGCGCAGGAAGAAATGTCTAGTAGTGATGTTTATTTGAAGAACAAAAGAATATGCTTATGAGGGCAGTGCTCAGCGAAAACGGTTTGTGTACACGGCAATAGGCTACGCCTTCATATACCACGCAAACGGCTTGTCAGCGATGTAAGTGCAAATCTGCTTGGGCTCGAGATAAGCATTGAGGCCAAAGGGTCCAAGCTCGCGGCCAATGCCACTCTTCTTGACGCCACCCCATGGCAATTCCACAAAACATGGCTGAGAGCAGTTATTCCATACGATACCTGCACGCAGGGCTTTCGTCACGCGCTTGAGCTGCGTGTCGTCCGATGTGAAGACAGCTGCTGCCAGGCCAAAGTCCGAATCATTCGAAAGAGTGATCGCCTCCTCTTCAGTCTTGAATGTCATCACCGACAACACAGGACCGAAGATTTCCTCTTTCCACACGCGCATATTCTTAGAAACCTTGGTGATAATTGTCGGAGGAACGAAGTATCCCTTGTTTCCACCAGGCAAAGTTCCTTGGGCTACCGTCGCTCCCTCGTCCCTTGCACTTTGGATGTACGCTAGCACCTTCTCCTGTTGAAGCTTCGACACGAGAGGGCCCATCTGTACCTTATCATCCAGTGGATCCCCTAGCACAAGCTTCTGCGTCTCCTTCACAAGCCTCTCGAGAAATTCGTCTGCAAAGTCTTCGTGCACTAGCAACCGAGACGTTGCGCTACAGATCTGGCCATTCGTCCAGAAGCAGCCGAACATAACCCACTCCACCGTACGCTCTAAATTAGCTTTGTCGAACACGATTGCAGGTGACTTGCCACCTAGCTCCAGAGAGACTTTCTTGATGTCTTTTGACGCTTCAGCCATGACATTGCGCCCAATAGATACTGAGCCTGTAAAAGCCACCTTGTGCACATCCGGGTGAGAGACCAACGAGCCTCCAGCTTCAGCTCCCAAACCGTTTACCACATTCAGGACACCAGATGGTAATCCAACATCGACTGCCACCTGGGCCAACTGCAGAGCACTCAACGGGGTGATCTCGGAGGGCTTGAGCACAACAGTGCAGCCAGCAGCAAGGGCAGGAGCCAACTTCCACACTGCCATCAAAGCTGGGTAATTCCATGGAATGATAGCGGCTATTACGCCCACAGGTTCGTAGCGCAGTGCACCCACAAAATCTTCCAGAGGAAGATCTACCTTTTCAAACTGACGAGTGTCGAGAGCTTCTGCAGCCTTAGCATAATACTCGAAGCAGCCAGAGACGTCCTCCATGTCCCACACAGCTTCAGCGAGTGGTTTGCCATTGTCTAGCGTTTCAAGGCGACTCAACGCGTCAATGCGTTTGGCCACCAACTCACCCATTTTGCGAAGGTACACGGCACGTTCAGTTGCCGTAGTGGTACTCCAAGTCTCGAACGCTCGCTTCGCTGCCTGGACAGCCAGATCTACATCTGCAGCCGAAGCGACGGCTACTTGTTGAATTATCTCTTCACTAGTTGGATTAAGCACGTCGATGTATTTCTTGTTGACGGGTGCCACCCACTTGCCGTCGACGAAGAGCTCCTTGAGTATGGGAATTGAGTCACTCATTGCAAAGATGCAGTGTCAGGAGCTGACTAAATTACAAAGTGCTCAATGGAAAGGAAAGTTTCCATTATCGCATCGAGTCTCACGGATATGCGCCGAGATCCGATCTATAGGATACTCCCTTTTGTCATTGTCTACCGAAACCGGCGTCAGTAGTAACTGACGTACGTGCGGACCATAACTTCAATATGAACGAGCGACAGAAATTCTCTTCATTAGGCTCGTTCGAAGCTATCCGGAAGCAATACACCGACGACTACCCAAACCCGTACCCTTCATGACACGATATCTGAATGAATAAAACTGCACGAGCATAAAGAGAGCTGCATGCAGTGAACACCAGCACAAAAATAAGTACGAAGATGGCGATAAACGGCGGGCAGCGCTGCAACTGCATTGGCATAATCATCGCCATGAGATTGCCAAATTCGCGTCCCTCTTCGTTGCAGTAGAGTGGGCGGCGTAGGACTCGCGTTGTTTCCTTCAACCCTGATATGATGCGCATACATGTCTTGCTGCAGGAATGCACGCAAGATATAGGTTTTCTCACCGGAAGAGGCGAGCAGCTCGTTGAATGGTGCTTCGTCAGCCTTTAAAGAAGGATAGCAGCTAAGATGGCTCAAGAAGCTCAATGATACGTAGTTACGCACAACGAGGGAGTCCATGCATCAACCCCGGAGAGCCGTCCTGGATAGCACCGCAGCTGCAAATCCAATAAAGCCTCGGTGGCGACCAACGGCAATCGAGCTATCGGTCAAAATCTCGACAGCCGCGGTATCCTGTGGCCGCCCAGCGATTAGCTGCGCAAATGCCTCACGATGGTGAGCTTTTTCTGACCGTCAGTCCGAGCACGGGATCTGATTATTAGTGGTGCTTGAAGTTGTGGTTTGCAGGCCAATCTGCAGCCAGAACGCTCAGAATGCGATGGACGCCTATCTATGAGAGCTCAAACACTGATCGCTAGTCTCCTTTAGTCCGAGAGGCTTCATTGTTGAGGGAAAAATGATGGCTATGCCTAAAATCGTCAACTACACTCTTGCAAATGTTCGAATACGGAAGCTAAGGTTAAGCACGTTCGGATACGGCGTATGACATACCGTCTTTGTCGAGCACTGCTCGTAGTGCAGTGTGGAGCCGCAACTGGCAAATGAGCGGTCGCTGAGTACAGCTCACTTTTATCGTTACGGCTACAAACGAGCCCACAGTTGACAACCACCTGTACCGGAGACTATTGTGGAGGGTGGCACTGAGGACAGGCTGAACACGATTGAGCTGCATTTCAGCCTTATTTTATCGAGCACGCTTGCTGATTGGTTTATTTGAATAACAGCAGTTTCATAGAGTCACCAATCACCAAGTACTAGGTTAAAAACGCGTGCAACGCGCGTTTCTCACAATCCTCTAACTTTTATTATGGAGCCGCAGGTGCTTTTTCTCCCCTATCCGCATGCGTCAGTCTTTGAGCTGCACTCTAAAAGGGCGCGATGAGTACACCTAATGATTTCACTTTAGATACAAGTAACTAAATGTTACGGCTTCGAAGAACATTTGCTGCAGCCTTACTCGTAAATGCACTCCACTCGCGCTGCCAGCACATCAGCTGACTGCCGACTTTTCATATTGCTTTCTGTGTAAAATCAACGAAGCTTATTATTTTTTAGTTGTCCAGCGTTCGTGATGCGGCACTGAACCACTACCTTCGCAGATGAGACGCCAGCGGTGTTGCTTGCAGTTGGGCTTAGGAACGCATCCCTGGTTTTATCGGCCGATTTAGCTCGACATACTGAGCACAAGTGTTTTATGAACCTCAACCGCCGACTGTTCGACAACCCACGCTCAAGCCTACCAGTTTTTATGGCAGCCAGCACGAGCCCCCGCCTGCAATTCCAATCGATCTTTAGGTGTTTGTAAGTAGTGCAGCAGCAGGCAATCACTTGTTCTATCTTTTGCAGCCCTCTTCACTGTCTTCATCGCTTGTGAGTTCATTGTTGAATTTGCTTTCGACCGAAGCTCGATAAGACGTGTATCCAGTAATTCACTGCTTCACCAATCCGTTTCGTCCGCCTGTTTCTGTGTGCAGTGCCAACGAGCGGAAATTACTAGACCCCGGAGCATTCACTTCCGCTTTTCCTGTGTCAGCCCCCCCTACTTCAACCTGCTTGCGGTGTAACAACTTTTCCACAAGCAAAATCTCTCCGTTCAAATGAGTGCAACAGTTGTGCAGTATCCCATCGGGCCTCGTGCGCCGCGCTCGCGGCTCGCAGACGAAGTTTCGGCCGCTAAGAATCGCAGTGGCACACACGTGCGCGTACAGTCGGAGCGGATCGCGCTGGTCCTTGACATGGATGAATGTCTAGTGCACAGCAAGTTCCAGAATGAGGTCGAGTATCGTCAGAACGAGTACCGCCCCGAGCAACTGGAGGAATACACCGACTCTTTTGAGATCGTCATGGACGACGGTGAGCGCGCAATTGTCAACAAACGACCAGGCCTCGATCGTTTTCTCGAGGAGGCTGCCAAGCACTTTGACGTTTACGTATTCACGGCTGGCCTTGAGGCATACGGCAAGCCAATCCTGGATGCCCTCGACCCCAAGGGTAACCTTTTTGCTGGTCGCTTCTTCCGTGAGTCGTGTCACCAACGTAAAGGCATGTTCCTTAAGGACTTGAGTGTGGTGCGCAGCGGCGATTTATCTCGCGTCATCCTTGTGGACAACAACCCTGTGTCGTTCCTTATGCAGCCTAGCAACGGTATTCCCGTGCCGAGCTTCTATGACGATGCCAATGACCGGACACTTGAGTCACTCAGCAAGGTGCTGGCCAGTCTACAGGAAGTAGAGGATGTACGTCCGCGGTTGCACCAGCTCTTCCGCCTTGCGGATTTACTGGCCGAGCACCAGCGTGTGATTCTTGGGTGAATGTGAAGTATCGTGTTGTGCCGTCCTCTCCATTGTTGGGCGGACGTGAGTGGGAATGATGGACAAGTGAGGTTGGCGCCCAGCGTATCAGTAGCAAGTATATAGATCAAGGTGCCGTGCAGTATTGTGAAAAAGTACGAGGTGAAAATTAGATTGCCGCTATATTTAAAGCAGTACAGAGAAGGAAAAGCAGTGCGGCGACAGAAGCGTTTGCACACTGACGAAAAAAATTGCAATGTATCTTACCTCTCGTTTAAGAAGTTCATTGTATACATCAGATCGACAAGTTGGGTATATAATGATTAGATGCCAACAGTGTCGAAAATGTCGTCACTGTTGTCTGGTTGTTATTTCTGTCACCTGTAATGCAACGCATGAACTGCCACGACCCCTCTTGTTTGTCAGGCTACACATACTTAGCAGCTGCTTCCTCACAACAAGCTGTAAATCAGGCACGTGACCTTATGTATCCAGCGCTACTGACATCATGTCTTCCTTCTACACATACTCCAGACCGTTCTCCTTTAAGAACGCTATGACCTCGTCGCTTGATGGAAGACTCGATAATGCACCAGGACGCTGTACGCAAAGAGCACTGGCTGCAGCAGCACGAGTCATGCAGTCGTGCACTTCCCGACCCTCAGCAAAGGCAGCTGCGAAAGCACCACGGTAGCAATCTCCAGCACCCGTCGTGTCGACCACCTTCTCCACCCTAAAGCATTTCTGGTGCAATGGTTCTGCACCATCTGCAGGAACGAATACGGATCCATCTGATCCAAGCGTGACTAGCACGTTCCTCGCGCCCTGGTCTTGTAAAAACTTTGCCGCAGCGACTGCATCATCCGTGTTGGCCACCTCGCGCTTGGTCAAACGCGCCAGCTCTGTTTCGTTGGGGCATACGTAAGTTAGAAGCGGCAAGACGTCAGCTGGGATAGGGATATCGTCACCTCCTGTGTCCCACATGACGGGGACATTACTTTCAGCAGCAGTCTTGGCCACCAACGTATTGATCTGTTGCGGAATCTCACACTGCAGCAAGACAATAGCCGCTGATTTTATGGCGTCTACTAAATCATCAGGAAGCTTTTCAGGCCATGTACGATTGGCACCACCCACAATGACGATGGAGTTGTCACCGTCAGGATACACGAACACGAATGCTTGGCCTGAGGGGAAGTCCGGATGACCAGCAAGATCCGTGTCCACGCCGGTACCCCGCAGTGCACCTTCAAGTGCTTCGCCGTAAGTGTCATTACCAAACTGGCCTGCAAATTTGGCTGATAACGTGCGGTGGTTGGTGCCAATAATTTTACCGACCGCAGCTGCCTGATTGCTGCCCTTTCCACCTGGAAAGAACTTGCCCGTGTCCACCTTAGAAGCTGAAAGCGTTTCACCGCGAGAAGGTAGACGACTGATCTCCACGACGATGTCGGCATTTACCGAGCCGACGACTAGTACATGCTTGCGGCTTTGTGTCATCTTGATACAATTGAGTTGAAGAAGAGTAAAGCTCTTGCTACTTTGATGTATGTTACATCATTTATTAATATTTGAAACGGTGACACAGTCTACCTGGGTGATTTTTTCGCACACTTATATTTCTTTTCTTGTACCTTTAAAAAGACCGAATCCTCAGCTGTGATTGGTGGATGGCTCTTAGCCTGTCGCGTGGCGAGCCCATAGGGAGAACAGTCTCCCTCTGCCCGACAAGACCTTCTTTGACCACTGTTGTTCATGTGTGTCATCAACTCGTCTGACGACTTTCATCACGCACGAGTTGTGGGACCCAAACAAAGTGTGTCCACTGCAGAGAGCACAGCACGGACTCGAGGAAGTTTTGAACCTGTTGAACATTCTTAGCATAAACGAGAACTTGTGAGAAGATGACGCCGACGTGATGATTCGCGAGCACTTCGAGAAACGCCTTCGACTCTCCGTTCGGGTCACTTTTGGATAGCTTAGTAGCAATCTCAGCAAGAAGCAAAGGAGGAGAAAGAAAACCTCTTGAATGTGATCATGCGTTCGTGCAAGAGTGCCGACGAGACAAATGTGACGGAAACACTGCAGATGCGAGACATTCTTGCGCCTGATGGCACCGACTGAAGCGCGCAGTGAAT
>NQFO01000921.1:0-15193 GCA_003991265.1 Pseudoperonospora humuli
TCAGCAAACTTGAACGTCTCACGCACAGTCAGTGTCGGGATGTGGTTGTCCGTCTGGTCAACGAGACCAGCGAGTTTAATGAGATCAATCTCATCTCCTCGTAGTCCTGAGTACAGAATCTCGCCGCCAATTTCCGTCAGCGAATTGTCTTGCAGTTTACCAGCAAGAGCCTTGAGGAACGTTGATTTACCAGCACCAGGGTTGGCTAGGACCAGCGTCATGGACCCCGGCTTGATGATGCCCGTCATTGGATGCAGGGCATGCTTGGTTTTCATTGGCACTTTCTGCCAAGGTGTGAAGATGGAGCTCAGGTGACTGCCCACGGTTGCTTGAGCTCCCACTACAGCAGGCACTTGAACCGAGAAGGACAAGTTCTCAAAGCGCACTTCAGGAGTAGGAAGTTGCAAGTTGATCTTCCTGGACAAGTGTTCGTACTTGTTGTAGAATCGTTCAAGCCCGCCGTTGAGCATCGTGTCGAGATCATCCGCACGCAAGGTACTATAGTGACTGGCCATCGTGTCGCGATTGTGCGAGTACGGGTCCTGTAGACTGCGAAAGTTGAGAGAGCGATAGACTCCGGGCACTTGTTCATCCGGGTCATTTGCCTCTGGTTGTAAGAGGCTGGCCGTGGCCTCAGTCTTCTTATCGTCCGCCATGGCAAAGCTTGTCGTTGTCCGGACGGGAGGAGGCTCTTCGATACGGACGGAAGGATGCGGATGTTCGTTTAGTGCGGCAAATTGAAGAGTAGCAGAGTTTAAAGGGGGTGAAATGGGAGCAGCTGCTAAAGTACTTTATTGACCGTTTGTATTAAAACAACACAATTTGACGTCACCCAGAGCCATATCTTTCAAGAGGGAGAGACTGTACATGGCCAGGTCGGACACGGCGGAAGACGCACAGTGAAGCCTTCCGAACGTGAGCGTTTGACGAAGTGACGGTCTGTCTGTCTGTTTCAAATCGAACAAGTTCCGCATGTGACTTACCTCCGTGCGTGCTCTCTGTTTGAAACAGCTGGAATACGTACAAAACCCGTGATGTGGTGCGTTTGTTCCGTCCGAGTGGTAAATTGATTCAGCTTGACACTGGAAGGAATAGTAGGACTTGGAGAAACGTTCTAGCGAAGAATATCAAGAAAAAGATTCGAATGAATGTCCAGAGTTCAGATCATTTATGTATGAAGATGACTGTCCTGATAGTAACGCGATCGTCATGATCCTGAGATAGAGGGTGCAGGTAAGTATACAATTTGCGCATGCGGTAAAAGCCTACTAGGCTGTCTGTATGGCCAAGCGACAAAAGTTTAATTTCTGATATGCCAACTGTTCTTCATTTCCGAGCCACGATGGGAGATGATAGAAGCGCAATACGATGTAGCGAGTTTGCAAGGACTTTAGAATTGAAGAATGGAAGCATGAACCGATAATGGCGGTGAGTATACCGGTAAGAAGCTCAACGCGCATTCAACAAGCGTTCCTATTCGCCAGTGCAGAAAGGTCTGGCGAGTCGGTCACGAGCTGAGATATGCTCTACACCCGGGGAGATACCGTCACCACTGTGCTACCTACACCCTCGACCGTTTGCATAATTGTGCTCGTCGTAGCACGACTTCATTCGAGCTGATCCAAACTAGCGTTGCACCACCTGCGCGTATTCGGCTCATGCGGTTATGTGTACATCGATGCAACCAAACGACGCAAAAGCTGTTTCTGTTATGCGCAGTCGTCAGCCAATTGCAATTCATATACGTGGTGATCGCATACTCTTCGGGGGCGATTTTGCGCCTACGCGCCTTGAATTTCCACGACCTGCTCACCTTGTGCTCCCTTGTGCTCCCATGAACGCATTTCCTTTGATTTCTTCCTTCTCGCTGACTTGGATTGAGCACTCTTGTTTGGTTGATGTTTAATGGAAAGCCAGGGTGTTTGAAAGGCATTTGACGCTTGTCGCGTTTGCGCCGGATATTGACACGAACCTTCGATGAAGATCGACTGCCACTCCATTTGCCAACACTTGGACGAGTCTGAGAGCCGAATAGCAGGTCGAACATGAATAGCATCTTCTCTATCGGCGGTATCCCAAAGTCGTCACCAGCATCAAAGTCATTGTCGTCGAACACATCCAGATCAGACAGCTCCTCACTATCACTTGTCCAGCCATGCTTCGAGTAATTGTCTATCCGCTTGTACGCTGCCGAGAGTTGTTGAAACATGGCGGTCGCTGTAGGGTCCGGATCCTTGTCCGGATGGAATTGTAATGCCAATCTCCGATACGTCTTCTTTACATCATCTGGTGAAGCAGCTCGAGTCAGCCCTAGCGTTTTGTACGCGTCCTGGACTGACATTGTCATGGATGCGCGGCTAAAATGCGGCGATACGCGACGCTTCAATCGAGAAAATCTTTGCCACCTGTCAAGGATACAAGGAGTCGGAGAGCTACATGGATATAAGTACGGCATTGCGCCATCAAAAAGAGGGGCTAGCGGAACATGTCATATTGCAATAAATCGTATTGATCGCTGTTTTGGAAACGAAATGACGACACAAGTCTTACTCGATTCACCACGAGCAGTATTGCCTTTCGTCATTGCGATATGTCGTACACCAGCGTGCAGTGACCCTTATCAGAATAACGCTAATACATCGCGTTTGACAACGGGTCAAAGGCTTTCACTCAACGTTTTGGAGCGGCGTTCAATCGCTCACGCTGGCTTCTGACGTGTTGTTGTCGAGGAAGAATGTATTTTCAGCAATGCGCACGGTATGAGGCCTGCGTCACATACCAACAACACGTACATGGATCGGCAATTGTTCGGTTTATATTTGCTCAAGGGTTTCAATACATGCATGGACCAGTGTATTACATGAGCTGCATGCTTTCGGCCCTATTGTATCGATACGTTGTTACGGTTGCGAAGAGGCACAGCGTGGCGTACCGCGTAAGGCACCGCCATGTGAGGCAAGAGGGGGACGAAAAGGCAACATGCAGAGCGCAAATAATAAACTCGAGCTGAGGACATGTACTACATGGTATATTAGACCTCTGATGCGTTATATGCGGGCTAGGGATACTCTAGCTGTCGTTTTATGCATCGCTGGGAGCGGATGATGTGACATAATCAATGCAGTCCGTCCACCAGCGTATGCCAAGAGAAAAAACGCGGAATGTTACTTGATCCTTATGTGAATTCTTAGGAATTGTCCAGAGCTCGTCAATTTAAAAGTGGAACCACTAGAGTAATGTAGACGAATAGCTCATAAAGTTTCGAGCTCAGATTTGAACTGGACCCTATCACCGAACCGATGTAGCATCAATAATTATGATCATGGTAGGTTTTATACACAATGCGGGACTCTTTGTTTTCTATGCCCTACCCCTTTTCTATAAATATTTTTAATACATATAAAAGTATGAGAACGAGGAATTCGAGCATCAGCAGCAAATGTCAGTGTAACCACGGCCCTTATAAATATTATAGTTGGTCTCAAATATTTTGGAACCTGAGCACCCACAAAGTCACCAATTAGTTGCAATTCACTATTGAATTGAAGCACCACAGCAGCTCTAGTAAGTACGACATCGTTCGGAGCGGGGTTTCGGAAACTCGGAACTCAATAGAGATTGTTCTCAGTCACAAAAGCAAGCAAAAGCACGAAAACACCATGCTCGGGCTCCAGCTTTCTCAAGCAGAATTGGACGAAATGACTGGTGAGGGTGTTGCTGCAAAGGTTGAAGACCTCATCTGGGATCTCAGCTCAGCTCATATATGAATTGCGCAAGCTATCCTCGCATTCTTGGACGAACACTTTAGAAATAAGCCTTTTCATCTTATCGATGCATCGGACATGAAATTAGTGCTTCGCCCGGCTGGCTTGCTAGAATCCATCAAAGCAAAGCGAGGAATTCCAACAGTCTATGCATGGATTTGAGTGCTTAAACATGTAATATAATTCGTTTCGGCTCCAAAGCTCCGCTTACGTGCAAATAAATGCACGTTTGAGCTAAGTTAGATTTCAAATACGGACATTGCTATTTTTGTAATATCACGAAAGTGATTAGCAGTCAGCACGATGGTTGCAGTTACTTTGATAGATGTGAAAAGTCCACCAAAACGTAGGCTGGTGCAGCAAGAAAGGAATGTGACCGAATGACAGACAGACATTTTTCAATCTTACTGGCCGCCAAGCTAGCATTCTGGGCGCCCGCTTCGCGGACGCTTGGACATGGTTGGTTCTAGCTGTTGAGGCTAGTGCTTCAACATGTGTTGTTCATAAAACACATACAGAAATCATATTGATGTGAAGTTGTTTGTCGTATGTAAAAATGAGATATGAACATGAAATTATGTAATGATGCTGCTGCCAAGCTTAGAAGTCGAAGATCTCTCGGTAGACGATGTTCTTGGTGTGCATGTTTCCATCTTCATTGATGGACTCTGGATCTACAGCAATCTTGATTGCCTTGCGTGGTGTCACTCTGGACAGCGCTACATACAATTGTCCATGAGCGAGCACAAGAGACTCCAGATAGATCCTCACGTGATGGATTGACTGTCCTTGAGCCTTGCTGAGAGTCATCGCAAATGCAGGAGCGACCGGAAACTCTTTGTCGTCATCTTCATTATAGAAGATGAACGGCCCCGACATGATAGTAGCTTTGATGCTTCGCTCATGCAGTGACGCCACTCGAAGTCGTGTTTCGTTGCACAGCCCTGCGTCACTGTTCAAGTTGCAGATCATGATGACCGGAGCTCCAACTTTCAGAACGATTCGGTGTGGCGGAATACCGGAGAAGTTGAGCGAGTTCAGGAATTCGGGCTCAAACATGTTCGGATCTGCAACGCCTTCGAGACTTTCAACCGAAAGATATATCTTGGTCTCTCTCGATAGACGCTCCGCCACCATGTCGTTTATTCGTCGCACACTTGCATTCGTTGGCGCTAAAATGGATCGCTCTACGAAGTCCTCATTCGGCAGAGTGTCGTCATCAACCCCTAGATACACTGCGTCAATCAGTGCATTGATGATACGCTTTTGACAGATGTGCTCAGAGTCGTCTATATCTGAATTGACGGAAGTTTTATCGCGGGAAGAAGACTGAAGATTGAAGGTGTTTCCATGTCTTCGTCCTCTTTGGTTTCTTCGTCTTCTCATCGCTCACACGGCTGTGTCTCAGAAATGATTTACATATCGCGTGGAAGACAAATGTCACTCTCACTAATATCAGCGTTGGTCGTGTAGCGATCCTTCACAATCGGAAGTAAGAAGTCCGAAAACCCGGCCAGCTCAGCAGCGCTCGCGGGGCTGGGAGCTGTTCGAACGCGCATGTTCTCACTCAGACGCACTTGTTGCAGATGGATCCAAAGTGGAGAAGACTTGAAGCAAGCTTTAAGCCTTTCCACTCGAGTAGCATCTTGAGCACAAGTAAAATCTGTCGGTGGTCTCCACTAAAAGCCGTCACCATGACTCCAGCTCGTTCTTCATGATATTTCGAAACGACCGATCCACAGCCTAAAAACACGCTCGATGCAGCATAGGCGCCCCATCCCAAAAGATCAAGCTCGCCTTGCGAATAAGCTCCGCTTTCGGGTTGTGCCAGGGGAGGCTGTATGGTGAAAACTCCGACAGCATGAGCGGGATCCGAAACGTGGAATGTACTGTGTGACCTCCTGTCAACAATGTGGCTGCAATTCCGCTGGAGGCCACAGCTATAGCCACTTTTCGTTGCAGACGAACATGAGCAATTATCTGCTCCAGCAAGATTGATTCACCGGTTTCACCAGGCCCAACGATGAAGAACAGCTTTGATTAATGCGTTTAGGTTGTAAAGTATTTTTGTCTTTTATTTTAAACTGGTTTTTGTGCTAAACAGCGTATGTTTTGTTTTAATTAGACAATTATCAACATTTAAAGTAAAAACTTGTAGCAAATGTATAACAACCACCAAATTATAAGTCTACTACTCTACCAACTGTGAACATTATTCTTCATCTCCTATGCAATCTAGTTAGACATTCTATACTTCTGCAGCGTAAAAACTGCTAATAACACACCGATTAATTGACTCACGACTTCGATGATGCATGACTTGGCCAAGTTTTTTGATTGGTTTGTGCTCTTTTAATCTGTAAGCGTCGTGCTTCTCTCTTGGTTATCAATTTTCGTACGCTACTGTTTCTTGCGCAACATCCTTAGGTAGAAATCAATCGCGCATGACCTCTTTAGATACGCCGCTGAATACACTGAGTTACATAGGCAACGTCTTTCCACTTAAAAGAAGAAACTTAGTATGCCGCTTCAGAGACTTGTAGTCATCCATCCACAAGCAGATATCTACATCGCACTCGACAAAGTTCCTGTCTTTGATATTCTTTAAGCAATCATCTGACAGATCCGTCGATAAGTGATCTCACTACCCGATCATGCATGCGTCGGCTTTGTGAGATCACTTATCGACGGATCTGTCAAATGATTGCTTTAAGAACATCATGAGCTTGAACGCGCAAGACAACGTCGAGTGCGAAGCAGAAATATGCTTGCGGATAGATGACTACAAGTCTCTGAAGTGGCTCACTGAGTATCTGACTTATAATGGAAAGACGTTGAGCATGTACGGGTTTCTGGACGGTAGTGCATACAGCGACGTATCTGCTGAAGCCGCGCGCGATTAAAACAGCTCTTTAGACGCGGTTGCACAAGAAACAGCAGCGTACAAACCAGATGACCTTGCGAGGACTATGAGGCTTGCTGATTAGAAGAGCTAAATAATACTCACTATCTAATCATGCATGCATCGGCTTTAAGGACCTAAAGCACGCACACAAGATTGAGGTCAAGAAGCTAAAGAGCGCGTACAAGCTTAGTGCCAATGGCATGGAGTGCAAGATTACTGTGATCGAGGTGCAAAGGAAATTGTGACTATAAAAGACAAATTGCAGCTTGAGAATGCTCAGCTGAAATCCAACGTCAAGGACAAACTACTCAAAGAGGCACTTCGAGCATCCTTGTCTAAGCCCGACTCTCATCGATGTCTATGAAAAGATGACGTTTCACTCGGACTAGTTGTACCAAAACTGTCGATTTGACGAATGAGTCCTTTTCTCACTTGCCTACTCATGAGTGATTGGCGTTTAAACGGATGTGAGATATCACCAGATAACCGGCTGTTTTGATCAACATCTCCTAAGGATCAGAGGAACGCTGCGGTCAGATTCACGAGATTATGAAATCGCATAAATATGTCGCAATATCTGTTTCGTTCATCAGGACGGTGCCTCTAAAGGTGAAAGTTTCTCCGTACCGTGGCGGAGAGAATGAGCCTCTTTCAAGATGGTTCGATGAGCTGGATGTAGCAGTGGCTGCAAGACAGCTCCGTGACTCGCGCAGCAAGTGCTGTTCGCGATGTCCAACCTTGCGGGTCATGCAAAGAGCTGGGCTTATAAAAAGCTTTTAGCTGATCCAAGCTGCATTTACAGCTACAAGAACTTCAAAAAAAAGCTCAAAATAGCGCTTGAGTCATCACAGAGCGAGTTTTATGTGTGCGCTGAGTTCCTGAAGCTGTATCAAGGTCGCTTGGACTTGCGCTAATACGCTCAGCAAGATAGCTACTGAGATCTAGTATCATAGACGAAGCGGTTGATGTCCAGACTCAAGTCGTGACGCTCATGACGGGTATGGGCGACGATTCGGTGCGGAACCAACTGTTTCATGAATAACCAAAGACGCTTGAAGAAGCTATCAGTCGCGCAGTGCAGAAAGACTTCAGCGTCAAACAAGATAAGTTCTAAGATTTTTCGTCCAAGCCACCAAGACGCGCAAACGTCTAGCACGATGAATAAGTGTCAATGGACATCGTGTGTATTTCCACAAACATAAATCAAGTGTCCTATCGGGTCACTTTGCTCGGAACTGTATGGTGTCATTACGTCAGAGACAAGTGACGTTTTGACCGAAGCGACATAGGCGATTCTTAGTGGCCACAAAACGGGCATGGGTAGTAGTTTAAGGGCCTACTACTGGCTATGTATTGAGGACTGTGGTCGTGGAAACACAGTAATTGACTTCCAATGTGCTGAGTGTTTATATAGTAGCAGGACCAGAAGCAGTCAGAGCTCGGCTTTGATCGTGATCAAGGTCTGTGCGGAAGGTTTTGTGGTTGAGCAATAGCCCCATCAAGCAAAAATAGAGGCAAATCAGCCAAGTGCCAGGAAACATTTGCTCCTCTGCTCTTGTCCACGGAGAAGCAAGTTGCGTCGACAAGAATGATGGGATTCAAGATTCGATGGAAGAAGCTATGAGCAGCTGCAAGCCTTTTTGCCAGATCAGCCGTGATTAAGGTGATGTCAAGATGACAAAGATTGGCGTAGGAAATGTTCAGAGCAGAGACACCTCGACGGAGTTTATGGAGCTTATGGTCTACAGCAAAGATGAAGGTGCAAACGCTATACACCAAGCAAATCTCGAAAATCCTCCGATATTAGTGCAAAAGTTGACTTCTTTACAGACAATGAATAAGAAGCAGCTAAAGCACAACCCGCTGAATGGAGGAGTTTACTAGATCTATGAGATCAACGACGGGGTCGACGAAGGTTTCGTTAGCATAGCATCATGTGTAGACGCAGAGGTGTTTGACAAGAGGACACGAAACAAACGATATGAGAAGTAGTCGTGGCACTCTTTAGAAAACAACTCTGTGTATGAGCTTATCATGGAGTATGCGGACATCTTTCCGGACAAGGTGCCAGACGAACTGCCGCTAGACTGAGTCATTTGTCATGAGATTAAGGCCGCTTCGTTTTCACTTCACTGAGTCGCTTGAATGACTCTCAAAGTGCCACCAGGTGTAATGTGATGCGCTCACAACAGACTCCTCACTTAGCAGCAGTAGTCCCGACTTGGAAGGAGGAGAAGGAGCGACTTAAGGCCGAGAAGGTAAAGCTGTAACTAAATAAAAAGCCGCTTTGCTACTCTAATAAAACCCAACGGTTTCCAATGAATTTATAAACTAAACCTTACACATGTAGATATTTAACTGATATAACCTAAGGTACGCTGAGATTCAGCCCACAGATCTTGAGCTTGAAGTCTGGTCAGAAATTCCCCTGCGATCTGACTGGCTTGCATCAGCTCGCGTCACCAGTCCAGGTCCCCAAGAGCAGGAGCAATCTTTCCCGCACTAATTTACGATCTGTACATAAATGCACTCACTACCTAATTCAGAATAATCATAACACGATCAGATGATGTCGTCTGTGCTTGTGGGAATCGACGATGTTACAGATATCTTACTTATAACAGTAACCTGTTGGGTACATTGCATGTGAGGTGATAAGGGCCACATATAAAATCTTTCGTGGTGTGAACTACACCAAGTAATGACATTGCATCGCATCTCACGTCGTCCCCGTTCCTTTTGATTCCTCACACACAACTCCGAACACATATAGTAGCTTCACATTGTTTTGGCCGTCTTCCTCCTCTCGCTCATCATGTTCTTGCTGAGCTCCGATCAACCTCGAAACTTGAGCATACTTCTTCACTTCCAAAAGTGAATCTTTTTCTTTATAGCGCACCGCTAGCGTGTTCTGCAGCCAAAGAAGCGAGACATTACTTTCCTTTTCGTTTTAGGCTTTAACGAAGCTAGAAATGCTGCATTAGACGTCGTTTGCAACGTTAAACAAAGTTGGGCACACATTTTTTCGACGCTCAGAGCGCGAAAGTAGAGGTGAGAGGAACATTACTCTGTGAGCAGACTGATATCGGTAATATTGTGTGTCACGTTCGATATTCCAGATAACAGTTGCGCCAAGCTCTACTTCAGCTGAGGAAATGCAGTCTATAAGTGAAGTGGTGTGAACAAAGACAGCCAAGGTGTTACCAGGAAAAAGCCTAGGTACAAAGTCTCGCATAAATTACGCTTTCATTGCATCTGAGAAAGAATTAAGGCGGAGGAAACATATAACGACTTCTTATGAAGCTATGTATCACTCAGTGCACCCTGATTTTTCTTTCTTAGCTACTTTGGCATATTAGGTCGGGTTAATGGGTGTATGTGCCAAGTAGCTACTGCTCAACATCTGGCGCTCAGTAAACCTTTTATGGCTGTAAAGAAGATGCAGTAAAGCAGTCGCTCTTAGATTTCATTTTCGATTCTAACGCCTAGCCATGAAGTGGCTCAACGTCTTCCTGCTGATCAGCGTCTCGCTGCTTGCAAGTGCCGACTACGCGTCGTCATTGAAAGAGTCGGCTAAAGTTGCTACTCCTACTGAAGGAACAGGTATTAGTGCTGAGCCCATCAAGCCTCATCTTAGGGCTTACGATATTGGCGACGAAGAACGAAACGCTCTTATCGGTGGAGGTTTCTTCGCGTTTATCCATCGAATCTTGGATTTCATAACGAGAAAGATGAAGAAGCTAGAAGAACTGAGGCGACGAAGTGACTCAGTCGATGACGTGTTCAAGAAGTGGGTGGCGTACAAATATCCCGTCATAAAAGACGACAGAATTGACGTAGAAAGCGTGCGTCGACTTTTCAGGAGCGCCGGAATGAGGTATTTGGCGGATTTTTTCGAGCACAACGCAGACGAACTGATCAAAATGTTCGTCAATTATTACGGCCCAGTTCGTACTACCAATGTGGTTAGTGCATTGGTGGTTCCCGGCCGCCCCTGGTCCAAAAAGGCAACGGCATGGATTGAGCTACTGAATAAGCACTGGAGGAATAACCCCAACGATCTTGCTGCTGTCCAAAAAGCGAGGGACAAAGGGCTGACGAAAGAAGCTTCATCCGTCCTTGCATCTTTTGAAAAAAGCCAAGAAAATGCTGCCAAGATTAGATAGTTGAAAACCTGCATAATGGTACAGTCGCTGTAGTTGAAGTAGGTCGCTTGCATTCGCTCTTTGCTTTGACACAGAATTTGAATCGAGACATGTTGCAGTCGTAATTTCTATGGTGATTTGATATAGCTATTGGAATGCATCTCACGTGCTTACCGCAATGCTATAGGTGTAATACTTCCGGGGCAGTATTTTGAATGTGTTCAGCAGATGGCTATACACCCAACAGCCATGGTCTCCAGCAAGTACATCTGAAATTGTGTGAGAGCTGAGAGGCAATTTCAGGGGAAAATTCGTAGCAACGAGCCAAAGGAAAGAGCATGTGCAAGCAATATTGTTGGCAGATGTCTTGAGTCTTATTGGCGATGCCATGCATACACTAAATAGTTAAGCTACAAGAAGGACCTCATGCAGCAGAAGCTTACTGAGTCACTTGCTCAAAACAAGCATATTTGCCACTACTACCAATTTTATGATTTGATACTCTCGCTATTCGACATGTTCGTCATTTGTTAGTTGACACTTGGCACAACTGTCGCCAACCACGACTGAGTACAATACGAATGTTCTTCTCGACGATGGAGAGTAGCGTTATTGCGATATCTGGACTACCCGACTCAAGCTTGACACAGTCAAATGGATAGAAGATCAACGCCCTCAGACTACGTCCGCATAGACAAAACTTTAGATGTCCAAGTCGGCTCCAAACACTTCAAAATGAGCTACAGACAGTCAAGCGAGAAATCGTTTCGATACAAGTTCATCCGAATATACCACCGTTACCGAAAGCAGCGGCCTCAGCACGTAATCGTACCCGGTTTGGAAGTATGGTCTAGTAAACTTGCAGATGTTGACGTCGAAGAAGCATCTTCACCTTTTCTTGCTGAAGCTGAGCGACCTGCTGCGTGAGTTATTGGTCTGCTTTGAAATGCTCTGGCGATCTTTAAGCTCCTACTCCGGCACATTGTCTTCTCAAACACAGAGCCCATAGTTGAGTTGAACTTTGCATAAAGGATCTTGAGCTTCTCATTATATCAATTTTGTGCTCTTCGCCTTGTCTTCTATTTTTTGCACCTTGCAGCATAGCGTGCAATTCCTTGGTTTTTCCTCTTGCTTCACATTTTGCTGCAAGACCTCGCGCTCGTGCGTCTCCTGCTCTGTCGCGCCTTCTCTTCCAGCTTTTGACTTTTGCATTTCCTAGCTTGCACGTTCTTCGTCCACGCGCTATAGTTTTTGCGTCTGTTGTTTTCCCTTCTCCTTCAACGGTTTCAATTCCGCCTTTTCATCCCATTCTTCTCTACCACGAGAGTCTCAGCTTCGCACGCAACTCGAATCTATCAGCTGTTCCTGATATGCTGTCAACGACAATTGCTCTATCTTTCTCCTTTCAGCATCATCCACGCAAATACAAATATGTCATGCTGAAAATTCACTCTATGGTAAGAATTCAGGTTGGCTTCAGAGAGGTAATCAGGCATGATCGAGTGTTTGAGTGTTTGAGTGGAGACGCAACAGTTGTCGGGGACGATGGAGAGACGCAACAGTTGTCGGGGACGATGGAGAGACGCCGTCTGTTGTACTTCCCTGGCAGCAAAACTGTTGGAGAAGCGCTGTTTCCTTTAATGATAAGGACGCTAGATCAGTGTTCTCCTTACGTTCCATCTTGGTCGTCGCTACAGAGTTCTCCTTCTCAGCACTGTATTGGGTATCATCACTATCTGTGAACAGAGCTTGCGCTTTCATTCGATGCAAAGTCTTCGGCCTACTTGATGCATCGTTTGTCATAGTTTTTGCTTGATTACTGCTTGAGCTCAGCCCTGCAAGGACTGTCATCGCATCAACAGCAGACTCCGTGACCTTTTCCACCGTAGTTGCCGTAGCTTCGCTGCCACATTGTGAAATGGAGTCCACGCCGCTTCTTTCAAAGCTAAAGTCACTCTTGATAGTCCAAGCTGCTCTGGAGTATTCGGGTATGAAGAGCCCGACGATGATGAAATCAACATGCCGTGCTTGCCGATAGCTTACAGCCACTACTGCCCATGTCACGCTTGGGTTTGGTCACTGATGTCATGCTATCGATGACTTTGTTCTGGTCATTCGCCACATCAAACAGCTTGGGCTTTGACTTCTTCAACGATCCGATTTTGCTGAACGACGGTGTCCTCTTTTTCTCTCCCGATTGAGCAGAAAAATCAGTGACTGGCAAATGGCTTTCCCATTGTCATGTCGACTACACACAACTTGATGTCCTGCTTCTATGCTTTCGACGCGCTATTTTGACGTCCGCGCTTCAGAGCTGTCTTGTCGTGCTGCTTCTGGTGTTTGAGCTTCTCTCACTGGATTTGGTGAACATCTTGCGCAGTACATCGCAGCTTGGTCCATGAGCCAAGCCTTTTGGACGAAGTTGAACTGCATGACTTGAGCATTACGCTTGTCGATGGGTCAACTCAGCATTTTGGAGCGGCGTTTCTGCCGTTTTGGTGTCCAGAATTGCTTCTACCGCAATGCGTCTTGTAAATTACGCACGGTGAGTGTGCCTCATGCACTGGCTACTACACTATGTGTAGTTGTTGGTTATGCTTGATGAATCGTGTCAATCAATTGATGCGTGGACAACTGTGCTACATGCACCCACATGAAACTCGCATGTTTCCGCGTTGAGCTCGGAAGTTTAAGCCACTTTCGAGTCACGATCGCAGAGGCACCGCCATACGGTACAGCCGCGTAAAAGAGAAAAAGAGAGGGAAGCAAAGAAATGCAAGACGCGCGAGCAAAGCTTGGGAGCCACCGCCTCTAATCATATGTCCCAAACGAACTTGAACATAAGTTAAAGGAAGCAAATCTCAAGCAATGGAAAAGATCCAGTGCAGAGAAATAGTTCAAAGGTTGACCATAAACAGACTCCATTTAGGACTGTTTTTTCAAAATCTGAGGCTATCGCTGTGTCTTTGTGATCCGTTCCAAACGCTACTATGAGACACCCCTGGGCTGCTTCCTCGCAAGCTTGCTAGATTCTTCTTAATCCAACCACGGCCACTGCCATCGCTTGTCCGCACGTAGCTTGAACGCCCGTCCAAGATAAGGAAACTTGGCATATTGGAGGACGAACAGTTGTCAACGAGATATACAGACAGCCTCTTGTGGGGTTTTGCTGCCCTTTACAAGTTTCATGCCTACCTGCACCTTCTATCCTAAAATCATGAAGATCGCGTTACTTGAACGCAAAACCTGATCCTTTTCAAGCACTGGGACATTCGTCCAAATCCTGCAACCAGGTCCTGCTACTCATCCCACTATCCGCTCTTTGTCCACTAATTGGAACGGAACAAATACCTATTTTTCAGCTGTTTGCGACAAAGTCATTGCTCAATTTTGAAAACAATAGACTGGGTTCACGTATATCGTCAATATCGAATGTTCATGTTGGGAAGACTTTGCTGCACGGGAATTTACAAGACCTGATCATGTACAGTCTCTCCCCTCGAAAGACACGGCTCTACTGCACCGGCTGAAGCGTGAAATGTCTTGAGACACTCAACACACAACACACCAAGCTGCAGCCACCCCATTTGACCCACCTATTCACCCACTCAGTCTTCGCTACTTTTCAATTTGCCACGGTGGACACCAAGCGAACATCCGCATCCCTCCGTCCAAATCGAAGAGCCCCCTCGCGTCTCGACAGTGACTACGACAAGCTTCGCCATGACGAACAAGAAGAAGACCGAGGCCACGGCCAGCCTCTTACAACCAGAGGCAAACGACTCGGATGAACAAGTGCCCGGAGTCTATCGCTCTCTCAACTTTCGCAGTCTACAGGACCCGTATTCGCAAACTCGCGACACGATGGCCAGTCGCTACAGTACCTTGCGTGCGGACAATCTCGACACGATGCTCAACGGTGGGCTTGAGCAGTTCTACAAAAAGTACGAACACTTGTCCAAGAAGATCAACTTGCAACTTCCTACTCCTGAAGTGCGCTTTGAGAACTTGTCCTTCTCGGTTCAAGTGCCTGCTGTAGTGGGAGCTCAAGCAACCGTGGGCAGTCACCTGAGCTCCATCTTCACACCTTGGCAGAAAGTGCCAATGAAAACCAAGCATGCCCTGCATCCAATGACGGGCATCATCAAGCCGGGGTCCATGACGCTGGTCCTAGCCAACCCTGGTGCTGGTAAATCAACGTTCCTCAAGGCTCTTGCTGGTAAACTGCAAGACAATTCGCTGACGGAAATTGGCGGCGAGATTCTGTACTCAGGACTACGAGGAGATGAGATTGATCTCATTAAACTCGCTGGTCTCGTTGACCAGACGGACAACCACATCCCGACACTGACTGTGCGTGAGACGTTCAAGTTTGCTGA